>JAPQWV010000668.1:0-300000 GCA_027422505.1 Craterostigma plantagineum | reverse complement strand
ATTTTTTTCCTATTTTTATATTATTATTTCCTTTTTTAATTATTTTTTCTTTTTTTTGTTTTTTTTCAATTTTTTAAAACTGACGGGCTAATCCCGCAAACGGGGCAGGCCTTCATTTTGCAGGCCCGCCCAGCCTGTAGCGGCCTTTGGCGGGTTACGGCCGGCCCGCAGCGGGCCGGTTTTGACAGTACTATATAGACCGCTACAAAGAGATATTTCTCTTCTGCTTCATCATTATCTATCCTTTTATCATCCCCAAGGAAGCCGGCGCCGGGACAATCCTGTCCCTCAACTGAGGCTGTTTTTATCAATTACCATCCAATCCAAGAATGTCCTTTTCGATCAGCTCCTACAATGGCGTATGTTGTCCAACACTCCGTTTCTGTAAACCCAGCACTGTTTATAGAAGCCCAACGCTTGTGGGATTTCACAACTCTAATCCGTATTTGCTTGTGAGCTATTGCGTGGGTCCCAACTCCTCGGATCCAAGGTATGTATGTCCTGTCCCTGTTGACAATCTTTTTTACATGTGCGTATGATGTGTTTCTCTTTTCCTATGGACTCTGTTATGTTGCTTTATCCTGGGATGTTTGCATATAATTCGTCGATTTGTTGCCGGATTTTTGCCCTAAGTTTGTGTTAGAAACGGCTCTAGATAAATACTTTGAATATGCGGAATTAATAAAGGTTGTGGGTAGTAGTATACCTCACCCCTCTTCTATATGGTTATTTGTCCCTGTTTATCTGTAGACAACCTCGGCTACCATCAATGCCTTCTTTCGGTGTCTCGACGATTGACAATGGTACCTCCTGTGAGTTCCCATGTGGTTTATGGTGGTCTTGTTCTGCACCTAAAGCTTCGGCTAATGACGATGTAATAATCCGAAAACATAGCACCGTAACTCAGATTAAGGAAAACCTTTACGCTGTCCTAAAAGGTGAGTGAAATACAATGTTCTTCTTAGCATTAATTTATTGCTTTTACAGGATTCTTGAAATAATGGTATTTGATAATGTAATTGTAGGATCAACAGAGGCATATTTGGAGTCCCGTCAGAAAAAAACTGAAATCGAGAATTAGTTGAAGTTCTTGAGTCTCAAAATCCCACACCAAAGCCCACTCTAAGTTTAGATAAGGTGTTGCTAAAAGATAACTTGAACTTTTGGCTTACATATAATAAACCTTTTTTTTGTTAAGGCTGCAGGAACATGGAAGCTCATATATAGCACGATTACGATTTTGGGTTCGAAAAGGACTAAACTTGGATTGAGAGACTTCATTACTTTGGGCGACTTTTTACAGTCTATCGACGTTGCCAAGGTAGTCATGGTCATAGAGTGGACTGCTCTGCTGTGTTCCTTAAATTGCCTAGCTTGGATTGGATACGTTAGTGTTAGAATTTGTGTGGTTAGTTTGTAGTTTAAACTGACATCCATCACATGTGATGACAATACAATAAATGGAGGGTAAAGCAGTTAACGTGATCAAGTTCAGCGCCAAAGGCCTTAATTTGTTGAACGGACAGCTAACTATCGACGCTTCATTCAAGATTGCCTCAGAATCAGTGAGCGCTTGAGATTCAAGACTTTCGTCTTTTGTTCTGCTGCTTCTTTACTTGCGTTTCTAACTCTTTCTTTCTTACGGTGATTGTTATTACTTCCTCCTTTAGCGAGTAGACATCACTTACATCAACTCCCTGATCACTCCCCATCAGGTAGGTACTCATACACCTATATATCTACCATGCCGTAGAAACCAATTTCAGACTGATTAGTAATTGTGATTTAATATCGTATTGTAGCTGATGAATGTTTTCAGCAAAAACTATGAGCTTCTTCTTGGCATCTTCAATCCAGATGGATGGCTTGAGATCACGTATGTTGACTATTATTTTATAAATGCTCAAGTATTATAGCTTACATCAAACCCTTCTTTCGCTGCAGATATGTCGATGATTCGTTGAGAATAGGGCGGGACGACAAAGGAAATCTCTTCATCTTAGAGAAACAAGATTGATTTCCTGTTTTGTTTTAGCCCATAATTTAAGAGTGACCGACTGAGTAACACTTTTAGTCACCAATGCAGACAATCTTGTCTTCTAGACACTTCTTCTGTGTTCTCGGCTATTTTTCGAATTTTATTAATGAAACAATCTCCAAAATGGAAACTTTCGAAAGACTTACTTTTCTGAGCGCATTGATTTTAGCTCTTCTTTCAGGAATTCCTTATATTTCTTTTGTGTAGCTTTGAATGTGGAGCGGAACCTTGTTCATGGGAAAAAAGGAAGTGTAGTCCTAAAAGATGTTTTTAGTTAAGTTTTTAGGTCCATGTCAGAAAATTTTTAGAGTTAATGACTCGATTTTTGTAAAATTTATAGTATAAGGACCTAAAATTTACGCAAGTGTTATATAGTGTATATGAACTGGTATCGGACTATCGTTTTGTATTATTACAGAAGAATGAAATTGTAATGCAGAACGATGAATTGGTACTGCAGAACTAGGAAGTAGTACTGCAGGTCCATGAAGTTACAGGTTCATGAAGTGGTACTGAAGATCACTTAAGTGTATTGGTCCTTAAAACTATCTGATAGGGTTTGAAACCTAAACGAAACTTATATTGGTGCTAACATCGAATTGTCCCAAAAAGGAATGAATTGGGGTGCCAAATGGCAATTTAAGAAACATTTATGTGATTAATTATAACTTGAGAATAAAGAACCGCATTAACTAAGGACTCTTGTCTTTATTTAGAGCTGGCGTTTCGGATATCAATCAGGTTACTATTAAAACCTAATCACTGGAGAAGAACCATTCCACCTGGATAATCAGCTTCTTTCCAGATAATTCTTAACTCTCCTATGAAGCAATCTTCTGAATTATCCTCTGTTTAAGCTGAACCCCTTTTCAGAATCTCAAGATAGCTTGATTGTAGGCGACGATAAACGAGAACATGACGACGCCGAGCCAAAAGAAGAAGGACGTGATCCGGTTGGAACGAGAATCTGTTATTCCTATCCTCAAGCCAAAACTCACCGTTCACTTGGCAAATCTCATTGGTATTCAATGATACTGTTGGGCCTTTTGTTCCTTTTTAATTTAGTTTCCACCCACGCTTGCTGAATACTTAGATCGTATTTTTTTTTTTATTTGGCACCATATATCGTGATATCATCGTTTCTAGCCGTTAGGTTATGTGACGTTGAATACAACCTCTCTTGATTTTCTAAGAAATTGATAAGGGCTTGATTGAGTTTGACCTTGATTTCTCGGACGAAGACCAGCCCTGAGTCTTCTCATTCATTAAACTTTTGCTGGCTCACAGAACGTAAAGCTGATCGTGACGAGTTTTTGATACTCTGCAAGAGAGTAGAGTACACTATCCGAGCCTGGTATCTCTTACAGTTTGAGGACCTCATGGTACTTTCTTCTTCTTATGTCTTATGTTATTGATTCTGTATTGCTGAGAGACTTAGCTCGCCATTTTATCCTGTTCTGTGGCAGCAACTGTATTCTCTCTTTGATCCCGTCCATGGTGCTCAAAAGTTGGAGCATCAGAATTTATCGTCTGATGAAATTGACATTCTTGAGCAGAACTTTTTGACATACTTGTTTCAGGTAGGATGGTCACTGAAGCTTTATTTTAATGTAGCTGATTCCTTTTCAGGACAGCTCTGTGGTTACACATCGCAAATAGGACCGGAGCCGGATTCGCAGGGACCGGAGCCGGATTTTGCCGCGCTGATGATGAACATACCGGACTTTTCGGCTAGGTTTGACATTGCGGCTTTTAAGTCCCTTGAATCGCGCGTTCGGGGTGACGCTACTGCTCCTCAGCTATCCAAACCGGCTACTGCGCCGGCGTTGCATGAGTCTGCCGCTTTGGTCGCGTGGCCTTCCCCACCGATCGCGCCGATTCCACCTACGAAGACATACCGTCGGAAACGCTGCACGAACAAAATCGAGCCGCTGCGCAACTCTCATGAGGATAACCGCCCGCCCCTGCGCCGGGGGACGCCGCCGCCCTCTGCCAAATGTCCTCACGGAGAAGTTAACCCCGGCGATCCCAGCCAGACCGACTCCGACCAGCCGCCGCCTGATGAGGCGGCGCATCACTGCCCCGGCTCCCCTAGGGTTTCAACGCTCAACCCCTCTGCTAATGGGCCTAGGGTTTCTGAGGCCCAAACACCAGGGGCCAAATCTACAGGGCCGGCCCATATAACCTTTGGGCCCTGTGATGGAGGCATTAGGGTACCTATGGCTGCTAACCCTAATTCTATTGGGCCTACTGATAATGGGCCTGGACTTGAGGTGGTAGCTAACCCTAATACTGTTGGGCCTAATTCCCCTAATGGGCCTGGACAATTGGAAGTGACAAACCCTAGCACCTTTGGGCATTCTATCATTCATGGGCCTACACATGACGCGGATGGGCTGCCCGGAATTCCTAGGACGGGTCCATCATTCTCCGACGTCGTTCTTGGCATCAAAGACAACCGGGAAAGGGCTGGTCCGGCACGCCTCCCTTTATCCTACACGGCGCCTAGTGTCGTCGATGGTGTTGCGGCCGCACGGCCTTCATGGGAAGTTGCTCAACAAGGTGCCGCTCGGTGGGACCATACGCTCGTCGGGTATTTTCTTGGTAAGCGTCCGTATTTCCCACATGTTGAACGCTTTGTTCGATCTATTTGGAAGAACCTTGCTGAAGTTAGATCGACGATTAACGGTTTCTCTTCAAGTTCCGTTTTACCTCGAAAGAGGCGGCTGATGCGGCTTTGGAAGGTGGACCATGGCTCTTGCACGGACAGCCGATCTTCCTCGAGGCTTGGCATACTGGATTCTCCTTTGAAAAGAAACAACATCCAACTATTCCCCTGTGGGTTAAGCTCCGCAACGTCCCAACGGAATACTGGACACAAGCCGGCCTTGGAATCATCGCTAGTGTCCTTGGGAAGCCCCTTTTTGCGGATGCTATGACGGCTCGTATGGAACGCCTTGAGTATGCTAGGGTATGTATTGAAATACCATTGACGGAATCTCTTGTCGAGCGATTCAATATCCACATTCCAACTAAGGATGGGAGCTCTTCGGGTGTCGTACCTGTTAGTGTCGAATATGAGTGGCGGCCGAAAAAATGCTCGTCGTGTGACTCTTGGGCCCATAGTACTGCGACTTGCCCCAAAACCCGACCGAGACAACCGCTTAAGAGCATGGCCACGACCCCGCTCAACAACTTGACTAGGATTCACACGGCCGTCCCGACCATGCAACCTACCAAACTGCCGCCACGGCCTCCTACGGGGCCGACACAAAAGCGTGCTTGGAAAACCAAGGGTAAAGGTAGAGTTCATATGGAGGCCGATAAGAATGGCGTTGATAGGAGGAGTCATGCCCATTCTACTCATTCGGGCACGACGGACGCACCCACTTCCAGAGGCGTTGGGACGCCTTACCACCACGCGGACCGTAACATGTTTGAGGCTCTCGCTGGCCTAGAGGATAACCATGAGGCGACGAATATATGCAGCCAAGAAGCTGGCCACGACGTGGGTGACCCCTGATCCCGCGCGTCTCTTGGATGAGTGTGCCATGGGGCGTGCCCGGGTGGCTTGCTGGGACAGACTTGGAGATCTGCTTTTTGTCTTTTTCTTGGCTCTCTTTGTCGCCTTTCACTTGTTGGTTGATTGGTGTTTGTTTAGGCCTTGATTGTGTCGTGGGGTGTCTACTGGTAGCTTGTTACCAGTTGGTTCTCGCTCCTTGAGCGAATCTCATGTACTACTCTTCTTGTTTTTATTTAGTGAAAATTTCCAAAAAATAATAAAAGACTATTTGCGGTTGTTATCCTGGCCGCTCTCATCCACCTTAGACTTTGTTCTCTCATCCACCTTAGACTTTGTTTATCTTGTTAATGCCTATTTATTTATATGTATTTTGGTATTAGAATCCTCTTTTTTGTTCTGCAGACTATGGAAAAAAGTAACTTTAAGATAGTTTCTGAGGACGAAATTGATGTTGCTCGTTCGGGTCAATATCTTCTAAATCTTCCCATAACAGTAGATGACTCTAAGGTACAGTATTGATTCCAGCTTTGACTGCTGTAGAGCAATTCAACTTTCTCGCATTACCAGCACATCTTTGTAGCTTTGTTTAAAGACTCGTTCTTCTTACTAAGCTTCTCTAAGTGCAGCTGGATAAGAAGCTTTTGAAGAGCTACTTTGACGCACATCCACATGATAACCTGTCAGATTTTGCAGATAAGGTGTCCTTTCTATATGTCCTGCCCTCCCTCTCTGTGCACCCGTAACCTGAGCATGCGCCTGAAGTGTTTTCTCTAATCCTTTTGGATAAAATCTTGACAAAGTTCTCTTAAATTCATTCCTATGGATGTATACAGGATTTAGGTTTCTGGGTAACTGTGTTTTACAAATTTGGATGCTTTGGCAGCCCATAAATTTGCTCTTCATCACCCTTCATGTTACACGGTTATTTTATTATTTTCCTTTATTTTGAGGGGGGTACATCTGGATTTGAGGGGAGTGGATTGCGAGTCCTTAAGTGGGGCCACTTTCGATGCTTGAAAATTAGGTCGCAATTGAGAAAAGCAGGATTTTCTAATCAAATTCAGCCATACAACTCCAATTGATCTGTTTGGTTCTTTTGGATGGATTGAAGGTCAATTGTGTGAATAATTAAATTAAAACATACTGCACATATTGGATTAATCAATATTATTGTCATTGTTTTCTGTCCAATGTTGGGAAGTTAAACTATTTCTTGCAATTTTGTTTTCCAGATTTTAATGTCCTCAGTCATTGCAGTTTTACTTTTTAGATTTTGATGCACTGCCCTTGATTTAACAATCTCTGGGATCACTTATCATGGAAAGATGCTTTCGTTGGTATATCCACACGTTTATAATATAACCTACTCTCCATTTTTTGCATTTCACGACAGCATTTATCGCATGTACATAAAACATTTATCTGTATCAGAATTTTTTTATTTACATTTTGAAGTAACTTATAACAATTGGTCATTGAAAACCGCATGAATCGCCTAATACCACCCAATTTGCAAGTATTGCATTAGGTCATGGATTTGAATGAAAAAGATCACTCCAGTTACAAGTATAGGGTCGGGTTAACCTGCCGAAATCGCACCATTACCCCTGTTTGGATGGGTTTAGGGCTATTCACACCATTATAGCGAATTTTCTGCTGTAATGCCACTTGCTGTGACTGATTTTGATCAAAACTTCTCTTCATATCTCGCAAGTCATTGCTTTATAAAGTGCTGCATTAGTTGGAAGTCATCAAACCGTCTTTTGTTTTTCTATATGCATTGAAGTGAGGATGGATATGATAGCTTACTTTCTTACTCCTAGTATATCATCTTCCGGCGTGGGATTGGCATTGATAGAACAACTGGCTATTTTTTCATGGAGAAAGTAGATGTAATCATTGGACGTCTCTGGGCATGGATTTTGAGAAAGACCAGGTCAGTGATGCTTCTTATCAATGGCTATTGCTTGTGTACTGGATACGGATATGAAGTCTATGCCTAAATGATAGTGCTGTTAAGTGTTTAATATCGTATGGGTTAAAATCATATCCTTGGCTCGCAAGATCATCCACTTTCGTGCTTAATTATCATTCTGTATTTTTATGCATTTTCTCCCTATCATCAGGCTAGGAAAGCTATTCGCAAGGACGTCAAACTCGAGGCCTGAGAAGGATCTAAAGAAGGATGATTACCCCACATCTGATGCAGACGATAATGGATTATACATTGAACGAATTCGTCTTGAGAATATGGAAGTCAGGTTTGAACGTAATCTTGTCATCATGCTGATGATCTTCTGTCATTAATCTTATCCCACAGCAAAATCAGTGCTTATTATTATCCATTATGTTGCATTTTTTCCCTTAATGGTTTTCTTTGCATTCTACAGTGGTGGGAATTTGCTGAATAAAATTACAATTCAAGAACCAACCTTTGATAGGATCATTGTTGTTTACAGGTATCCTTATCAGTGATGTTATGTGATGATCAATAACTTTTCTTGTCATAAGGTTCATAATTTTCAGCTTTGTGATTGGTTTGTTGTCTTTTATGCTGTAGTTAAGATCCAGTTGCAGTTTTTGTTGTTGGAGATCAAGTTTCTTCTTAGGGTTATGTCTCTGCATAACATTATTAATCGTGTGACAATAATCTAGTTGATAAAAGATGTCCTTCGATTGTCCGACAAGTGAATAACAAGTACTCGTTTTCGTGTTAGTTTAAGGGAACTTAAATTCATCAATCTGGTTCTAGTGCACTAGTTTCCAAACATTTGTACTGTGCGTTAAGTTTGATTGAATGTTGACACTGTGGTTGCTGCACAGGCGAGCAAGTTCTAGTCCAAAGGCAGAGCGAGGCATTTATGTGAAGCATTTCAAAAACATCCCCATGGCAGATATGGAAATCGTCCTTGTTGGTTTTCTTCATCTCCTGCGGCCTCACTTTCAATTTTCTCTAGACAATGGAATCTTTTGTCGATGATTCCTGCGTGAGTTGTAACCATTTTCTTTTTCTAATAATAGCCGGAGAAAAAAAATCCAAGTTTGACTCCTATGGACTGGGTTAAATTTCTCATTTCTGCCATAGTTGGACTGGTTAGTCACTCTCCTGCCGATAATGAATCTTTGAGTGTATTTTAATTAATGTTTCATCTCCTTCTATGTATTTGGTGAATATTTCAGGTTGCTGTAGCTGGCTCTGTTGAAATGCCTAAAGCTGATCTCTGGGTCATAATCGCTATCCTCTCCACTGTGATTGGTTATTGTGCTAAGATATACTTCACGTTAGTATTCACACCTTCAGGCTTTGATTCATCCAATTGAAATGTTTAGGTACTAGGACCGGTACTCTCGTCTTCTGCTATGATGAAAGTAATGTGATATTGTCATTTGTCAGTCAAGCAGAAGACTAGAAGAGCTTTTAGATTTCAGAGTCTCCGTAATGTCAACCACTGACTTTGTAAAACATCAGTCATAGACCATCGCATAAATTTGATGCTTACTCTTAAATATCAGTATCCATGAATATTTACTCCTGCTGATATAAGCTTTAGTCGTATGAACTTCCAATTTTTTCCGTCAATTAGATATTTATTTGATTTTTCATCTGAACTGTCAATTCTATTCAAAATCCTTTTTGGCAGTTTTTATTTAACTCAGTTTGTTTGGTTGCCAGGTTTCAACAGAGTATGGCAACATATCACAATCTAATCACACAGTCGATGTACGACAAACAATTAGATAGTGGAAAGGGCACCCTTCTTCATTTGTGTGATGATGTGATCCAACAAGAAGTAAGTTACCTACAATTTGAACTATGAGACCTGCCATTGATAATATTCTATCCCCCAAGAATGCACATCATCTCTATTTTCTCGGTGTGAACTATCGTAGTTCGGACTGTGTGGCCCTGGACATAGACAAAAATGAGAGAAAAAAAAAGAAAAAAAAGATAATCATCTGCAAAGTTTGAGGCACAACACGAAACGTGTTATTTTTAGTGAGAACCCCTCTTATGTTGCGAAGTGCCATTCTGATTCTTTGTAATGAGTTAAGCGCATTTGTATGCGGGTGGTTGATGCCTAGTATTTGGATCATACTCTAATTTACTAACAATAAAGATGTTCTAGTCTTCTGATCTTGACTTCCATTTCGCTAATTTGCAGGTAAAGGAGGTCATAGTTTCATTTTTCATTTTGATGGAACAGGGGAAAGCTACTTTGCAGGTATTCAGCCATGATATCTGTTGGTTTTGCGAAACTGTTTTTAGTGGTTGTATGATATGGCAATTTTGTAAATCAAACAGGACCTTGACCAGCAATGTGAAGAACTAATACGGGATGAATTTCATGAAGACTGCAATTTTGATGTTGATGATGCTGTCCAAAAATTGGAGAAATTAGGCATAGTTTGTCGGGTAAGAACAAAATACTGTTTAACTTACCGACACTTACTGGCGTGGTTTTATTTTCATATTTGTTGGAATGGTCCCGTCTTTCGTACTTGCTCTTATTGTACTGAACAAAGTTTTTTCTGATGATTTTTTTTGTTTATATTAGGACACAATTGGAAGGTATTACTGTGTTGGCTTGAAGCGCGCTAATGAAATCATTGGAATGACTACTGAAGAACTTGTCCTAAAAGCCAAACAAGGTTCTTTGAATTGAGCCAGGTGAAGATTTATCATACCCAGAAGCCTGTTTCTCATGTTGCGCAATTTAGATATGAATGTTGTGTGATTGTTAATTTTAGTCGACTTCTTTTACTTTTCCATGGCATTGTTACTGTAATCAGCTCCGTGATCATAGTGTGTGGCTTGTTTCCAATTTCAATATTGCAGTTTCCGTGGTCTTCTGGTAATAGAAAGTGTCTTATCTTCCAACTCCGAAACATACTTTTGTCCTCTCCAAAATTTCCTTTGCCAAGAACACTATGATACGTTTGATTCAATTCGATCGTACGTAAATGGTGGACTCAATTCGTTAGCCTCAGCGCAGAACAAGAATGAAAAAGAAAAACTATGTTCTTGTGACAATCCAGGAAAGTAATATGGTAGTATTACACATCTGTGATTCCCAGAATCCCAAATTTTCGCTATCCCTCTCCATATAGTTATATAGAACCCCTGAATAGCTGGCTGCCAAGCATCACGACTGGGGAGTCTGCCCCCAAGATCGTGGTCAAGCTCATTTCTTCTGCGATCGAGTTCACTTACCACATGGGTCATAGGCGGTCGCCTCTCACTCGAAGGGTTAACACACTGAAGCATCACCTCTAAGAACTCTTCCGTACTTTCTGTCGTAAAACTATTATCGAGTCTCTGATCAATAATGGTTGATATGCTTCCCAGAATCACAAAGATGTTGCACCTGCGGCAGTTTTGATTTGATTCTTCATTACTGTGCATTGAGTACTGAATTTGAATGCTATCATCAGACAGGTGAAAAACAGCGTCATGAGCGATAATGGATGTATTATTTTACCCATTCGACCGAGTTCTGGTTGATGTCATCTATGGATGGAAAGTTTCCTGCCGCCCGCCCGCCCGCTTACTAACTCCAGAAGAAAAACCCCAAAACTGTAAACATCACTTTTTTCAGAGGAACGTCGGAATTCAGGAACCCTGGACAAGAAGGTTAAAGATGTTTTTAAGGTATTATAAAGTAAATGATGCCGGAAATCACCAAACAGCAATTCGCGTTACTCTGGAGCAAGGAAAAGTTCATCATCTTCCAGTAAAGAAGCAGATGGGCCGGTATTGTCATATTTTCCAAGAAAATTGCGCAACCCAGCATCTGCTACTTGGGCAATGAAGTTTTCATCAACCAGAACCTTTGCTGTTTTGAAATCCTTACGTATTAATCTTGGACTCAGGGAGTGGACGTGAGCTAAACCTGCATGTGCAGCATCAATAGATGTATGGATACGCAGATTATTTGCTCAACAAAAGTAAACTGGCTGAAAGCCATGTTAAGCCCGCAGGACCTTACACAAATAATTGTGACCTATTTCATATATTTCAGCAGCACTAAGATAAACCAAAATATGCTCACTGCATGGGATCACCTTTAGCTGCTCCAAGAGCAATTGAAAGCCTGTGTTTGAATTCAAGTTTTTCCTGGGAAACATGGCCAGTAACCTGAGTAATAAAGATGGAGGTCCAGCTAAACAGAACATAGCCGAATGAGGGAAAGTGGTGCAGAACAAGAAAGAAATGAAACAGATTAAACGTGCCATGAGGTTATAAGAAAATGCAAAGCAATAAGGATATGTTTTTCACACTAATATGGATGCTTTAAAAGGAATTGCAGATTTAAAAAGGATATTGAATTTTGAGTCCAAGTTGGCATGCTTATCTATCACATAAGGTCTCCTATTTTATTTTTTTTTTTACCTTTCATGTGTGTCGAGCTCGCAGTCGCAAAATACACAATGACACAGTGTGTGTGTGTGTGTGTGTGTGTGTGTGAGAGAGAGAGAGAGAGAGAGAGAGAGAGAGAGAGAGAGAGAGAGAGAGAGAGCAGTGGTTACCATACACATGGATTGAGATACTTCCGTTTGGTATGTACTCGTAGACAAGAAGCTGTATATTATTTTCCTGGCAATAACCCAAAAGTGCGACTATATTCTGATGTTGAATAGATGAAAGATATCGGACCTGATATAAAATGAAGCTCAAACTCAGACTCGATGTACTGAAAACAGAATGAGTAATAATAGTAATAGTAACAATAATAATAACAAGAATAATAACAGTAATAGTCTTGATTCTCTATAAAAGTTTAGCCTGCATCTGAGCACTAGACTGATATTGGTAAAAAAACATTGATAGTGATTCTTAGGTGATATTGTCGGATGCTTATTTTAAGAACTCCTACGTTGCAAAAGTAGAAACTGTTAGCTAATAATCTCAAAGTGGGATCAAAGTTGAAAATTAGGGGCCGAAGATTTTGAAAAAATAAAGACGACAAATGATAAAGCAGCCAACGTGATATAATAACTACAGATAAAAGTCCAGATACAACAGCTAAAGGAGATGTGCGCATGCAAAGGAAAATCAGCGCAGCCTTCTTATTTCAACAACGAGATATGCAAGTCAAAAAAAGTAAAAGATATGTTTTTGATATGATCTTATCTATCTACTACCTATAACCTATTATATATATAGGTGTGTTTGCATGTTGTATTAAGTGGGAGAGAAAAGGCACAAAGTGCCGTGAGTGTGTGAGAGAAAAAGGAGAGCATGTGCATGAGTTTGTGAGTTCATGTGTAATACAGATAATGAAAAAGGCACCTAGCCTAAATATGCTGTATCCGAAAAATAGAAAGTGAAATAAGAAATTTCTTCCTCTGTTAAAAATATTGTTCTCCTCTCACAACAAAACATTCGATCCTCCTCACATATACATATAAACATAAAACAACAAAATGGTCAGAGCCGATTGTGTTGCCAGCGCCGATGGAGCCGACAGAGCCGATGGTGCCGATGGTGTCGAAGCTGATATTATTTACCCACATGTTAATCCCGCAACTCACCGAAACCAACTACGCGAGGTGGAGCGTCGAAATGAAAGCTTTACTAAAATCGCAAGGCGTATGGGAAATAGTCGAAGATGGATTTTCACTAGATAAGACGAAGTATACAAAGTCGCAACGGAAGACGCTGGGAGCTGCCGTCAGAGAAAATGGTCTCGCAGTCGTTCTCATCGACGAAGCGTTAGATTTTATCGGTTTCGGAGCGATAGGCGCAACGAAAAAAGCCAAGGAAGCCTGGGATCTGTTGGAGAAAGCATACAAGAAAGACGCCGATTACACCAACGAAGTTCAACCACAAAAACAGGGCGAACTTGAGACGACGAAGGAGGACGAGAAGAATGCTGAGGGCGAACCCGTACGAGATGAGGTAGCTCGTGACGTGGAGAGTAAGTTTGATAAAGATCAAGCTGAGCCAGTGGTAGAAAAGAAAAATAATGGACCACCACCAAAACCCGAGATGAGAAAAGAGGAAGGCGAATCATCAAAGATGAAAGCCGATGGCGATGAAGAGAAGGAAATATATCCAAAGGCCGAGGAGCTCGTGGAAGAAGAAAAGGAAAAAGGAGTTTCAAGCGAAGGAGAGCTCGAGAAAGAGGAGGTGGTCGAAGAAACGCCGCCACGACAACCACTTGAGAAAGTCGAGGAGATCGACGTGAGAACATCGGAGAATGCCGATGAGATGAAAAATGCGGTTGACGACGACATGCACACGTCGTCGGACGAAGCTACAGATAAATTCCACGAGGCGAATAAGAAAGCCACGGAGAAATACGACACAGTAGCCGAGAACACTATTGATGCCGGAGAAGATACGAGAAAGAAGCCAACTCCCCAGCAGGCTGAAGAAGCCATACGAGGTGAGATGCAGGAGAGCGACGAGATGGTCGCGCATGAAGTCACGACGGAGGCCATGCGACATGTTGTCGATAAAGTCACGACACAGAAGACTGGAGAACCTACGGAGGCCAGTCTTAACGATAAAGAGCGCGTTGACAAAGAAAAAGCGCGCCTGAAAGACAAGGAGATAAAAGAATGGATCCATGCGAGAGACAGCCTTGAAGCCTACATGAACAAATTGAAAACCCGAAGCAACGACAAGTACAAGCTCGCCGAAAATTTAGAAGCGAACGAGAAGGACGAAATGACGATGATGAACAAGGATACCCTCAAGGCGATAGACGATAACAAAAATCTGAAAGAAAAAGAAAGCGACGAAACCCGAAATGAAGTCGCGGAGGTGGTCATAATTAAGATCGAAGAACTCGTGAGAAACAAGGTGGAGCAATACGAAACTGTCCCCATGGCGTTGATCAATATGAATAAGTCTGATAAGGAGATCATGAAGGGTGCATGGGACAAGAATGAGCTCATGAATAATGAGATGACTGATGTACCAACGAAGGAGATCCTGGAGCTGCCAAGGAAGGAAAAGCGATCCGGAGCAAAGGACCCAATCGACACACCCGCGGATATTGCGTACGACAAAATCCACAGAAAAATTGCGGAGGAGGTAACATTTAAATTCGAAAATGTGTTCGTAAAAAAAGATGCGGAGCAGTACAAAATTATGTCAATAGAGGTGGTAAATAAGGAGCTTGTTAAGAAACGCGAAGAAGCCGACAATCCCATTTTTAACGACGAGGTGACGAGCCTGAAGAACTACGTCACAGGGATGAAAGAAAAATATGAGGATATTTATTACATCGCTGAAGAACCGAATCGAAGGGCAAAGACGGTCCAAGAAGGAAAACTAGAGATAAACTCTTTGTGTTGTTTGGTGACAGACGAGTACGACGAGATGGCAAAAATGGCGAAGATCACGAAGAAAATTATTGACGGCAAATGGCGAGCCGCAACGTATGATAGACGAAAACGGGTCAAATTTAAAAATCAGTAAAAGAGCCACACACTTTGAGATTAAGGGGGGAATTTGTTAGCTAATAATCTCAAAGTGGGATCAAAGTTGAAAATTAGGGGCCGAAGATTTTGAAAAAATAAAGACGACAAATGATAAAGCAGCCAACGTGATATAATAACTACAGATAAAAGTCCAGATACAACAGCTAAAGGAGATGTGCGCATGCAAAGGAAAATCAGCGCAGCCTTCTTATTTCAACAACGAGATATGCAAGTCAAAAAAAGTAAAAGATATGTTTTTGATATGATCTTATCTATCTACTACCTATAACCTATTATATATAGGTGTGTTTGCATGTTGTATTAAGTGGGAGAGAAAAGGCACAAAGTGCCGTGAGTGTGTGAGAGAAAAAGGAGAGCATGTGCATGAGTTTGTGAGTTCATGTGTAATACAGATAATGAAAAAGGCACCTAGCCTAAATATGCTGTATCCGAAAAATAGAAAGTGAAATAAGAAATTTCTTCCTCTGTTAAAAATATTGTTCTCCTCTCACAACAAAACATTCGATCCTCCTCACATATACATATAAACATAAAACAACAGAAACAAGGTGATACAACATATCTTGATTGTTGTAGACAATTTTCAGTTTTATTTTGAAAAAGTAGCAATAAAATGCTTTGAGATGTTAGGCAGATTCGCGGTATTACACTCAACCGAGAGACCTCAGACATCTTCAACAAACTCCTCCCTCCAACAATCCTCTATAAACTTCACCAAACTTCCATTTCCTATCAGATTCTTGTCACAGAAATTTTTGGTTGCCAGCAACAGTTCTTCCATCTGAAATCTCCTAGCACCTCGCAGAGTGAATTCAATTCCCACACATCTTCCAACTGCACTTGTCAAAAAATTTTGATATGTCACCATTTTTAATTTGGAAATGTAGCTTAGGTGTAGAACTGTAGATACGAAGAAGGTATTACCTTGGACTGATGGATCGGAAGAACCAGTCTCAGACGTTCTTAAAACATTCCTGCCTTGAAAAAAGGCAACAGCAAATGATTATTACCAGTAAACCCGCGAATGCCACGGCTCCTACAACTTCTGCAAGAGTCGTTGACAACCAACTCAGCTATGGCATTGGCAGTCACGAAAAGATAGATTATTACACATTGAACCTGAAACTCATATCACATGAAAAAAAGGAAAAGAAAAACTATGTTGAAATTGAAACCAAAAAGCGAAATAATCTTTACAAACATAGAGATAGAGACAAACGAAACATCCTATATGTTAGGTGAGCTTGATATCTTGGACTATTCAACACTTGGGAACTTCACGTGGTTGGTAAGAAAAAGCAAATGAGACTTGCTATTCATTTATCAGGCGCCGTACATCTATCAAATGGCTTTAAATGAAGAAAGAAATCATTTGCATTGTTCACGTGGGTTTCTATAGTCAAAGTTGGCAGATGTTGTTGATTCAAAGAAAGGAGCAATCATTTTTGCTCATTTTTCCACGGCAGATCAAAGGCAAATATTGCCTATAAATACGAGAGCTCAGATCGAAGGGAAAATTGCCACAGGCCACAGATACCACCACAATATCTTCAGCGAGGGTTTATTCCTCGGTCACACTTATCCGATATTTCTTGTGTAGCCTACTCCTAATATTGTTGTAGCTGTATCACGTCATTGTACGTGTTTGTAATCACTCCACATAATAAAGTTCTACCCTCCGGCCCGTGGACGTAGGTCATTCTGACCGAACCACGTAAATCTCGTGTCACTGTCCAAATTTATTTTCGTCTCGTTTATTTATTATCGTCATTTTTCGGGCAAATAATTATCGGGGATTTCCGCATATCCTAACAAATTGGTATCAGAGCCAACCCGATTTATTTTTTAGCCACCATGACGATAACAAAAATGTCAATTGAAAAGTTCGACAGAAACGTCAACTTTGCAATGTGGAGTCTCAAGATGGAGGCCATACTCATTCAAGACGGTTGCGAGGTGGCGCTTGAAGGCGCAAAGAAGAAACCAACCGAAATGAAGGACGATCAATTTAATGAATTGGACAAGAAAGCCAGATCGGCTATTATATTAAATCTCTCTTACGAGGTTTTACAAGAAGTTGCCACGGAGACGACGGCCATGGGTATGTGGGATACGCTAAAAGCTATCTACATGAAGAAAACTAAGGAGAATCGGCTTTATTTAAAGCAGAAGCTATACAGTATGAAAATGACGGAAGGTACTTCTATTCTCTCGCATCTCGATAAATTCGATTCTATCATTATTGATTTGGCAAACGTAGAAGTAAAAGTGACGGACGAAGATCAGGCCATAATATTGTTGTGTTCCCTTCCCTCGTCTTTAAAACATTTTCGTGACACGATTATATACGAAAAAGACACAATATCATATTCTAGTGTCAAATCCGCTTTACAATCGAAAGAACAGATAGACAGGGATATTATGGAAGCAACAAGTGGTAGCCAGGCAGAAGGCCTGTTTGCACGGGGAAGACCAGAACGTAGAGATGCTGAAAGTAGTAGATCTAAAGAAAGGTCGAAATCCAGGTACAGAAATAAAGTCTGTAATTTTTGCAAGAAAAAGGGACACATTAAAGCTGATTGTTTTAAATTAAAAAATAAAGAGAAAAATAATCAGCAGTTTAATAAACCCGCCGAAGCTAGTTTAGCTGCCGATGAGAGCGATGGAACTATTTTTGTAGCAACTGCAAATATTGTTAGGTCTGATAATGAGTGGATCTTAGATTCGGGTTGTTCTTACCACATAAGTCGGAGTCGAGATTATTTTTCCACATATGAAAAATTCGATGGTGGATATGTTTTAATGGGAAATGATGCTCCGTGTAAAGTTGTTGGTAAAGGCATAGTTAGGATCAAGATGTTCGACGGAATTATCCGAACGCTCACAGAAGTCAGACATGTTCCAGATATGAAGAGAAATCTTATCTCTTTAGGCACACTTGAATCTCAAGGGTGCAGGTTCTCAGGTGAAGGTGGAGTTTTAAAGATTGCCAGAGGTGCCCTTGTCGTGATGAAAGCTTGCAGGTCTGGAAATTTATATATTTTGCAGGGAACTACTGTTACAGGTTCCGCTGCAGTTTCGACATCCCCGGAGGTTGATACCACGAGATTATGGAATATGCGACTTGGACACATGGGAGAAAAAGGCTTGACGATTTTAAGCAAGCGGGGCCTACTTTGCGGTCAAAGTACTGGTAAGATGGACTTTTGCGAACACTGTATTTTTGGGAAGCAGAAACGAGTCAGCTTCAATTCGCCAGCAGTCCACAGGACGAAAGGTACTTTGGACTATATTCATTCTGATGTATGGGGTCCTTCTCGTGTTCCGTCCAAAGGTGGTGCAAGATACATGTTGACTTTCATTGATGATTTTTCAAGGAAAGTCTGGGTCTATTTTCTTAAGCAGAAAAGTGATGTTTTCCTAACATTTAAACAATGGAAAGCTTTGATTGAAAAGCAGACTGGAAAACAGATCAAGCGGTTGCGGACAGATAATGGCTTAGAGTTTTGTGGAAGCGAGTTCAACGAGTTTTGCAAAAATGAAGGAATTGCTCGACATCACACTGTTAGAATGACGCCTCAACAAAATGGTGTTGCCGAGCGCATGAACCGGATGCTTTTAGAGAGAGCTCGATGTATGATCTCCAACGCTGGGTTGACAAATGATTTTGGGCTGAAGCTATCGCCGCAGCATGTTATATTGTCAACCGCTCACCGTGTTCACCGATAAATTTTAAGACTCCTGAGGAAGTATGGTCAGGTACTCCTGCTGATTATTCCAACTTAAGAATATTTGGGTGCCCAGCTTATATGCACGTAAACGAGGGAAAGTTAGAGCCTAGAGCTAAGAAGTGTATTTTCCTCGGTTACGCTTCAGGGGTGAAAGGATATAGACTATATTATCCTAATCCCATGTCACCCAAATTTATAATTAGCAGAGATGTTACTTTTGATGAGTCTTCTATGTTACATCCTTCGAAAGAGTCTACTAACTCTTCTAATCAAGAAAAGAAGGATAGTGTACACAGCGAGGTGGAGCTCGAGATCAACAAAGATCTTTCAGATGACACTGCTACGAGTTCAACAAATCAGGATGAGCCAGAACCTGATTCAGATTCTGTTGAAGATGAAAGCGTCGAGCAGGAATATTCTATAGCCAGAGATAGGGAGAGACGGGAGATTCAACTACCACAGCGGTACGTAAATTTAGTTTCGTATGCTTTATCAGTGGCGCAAGAAACAGGTGGAGGCGGCGAACCTTCTACCTATTCGGAGGCAATAAGCGATGATAATTCTGATAAGTGGCTGATAGCGATGAATGAAGAAATGGAGTCTCTGCACAAGAACGGTACGTGGATTCTTGTGCCGCCGCCGAAGAAAAAGAAAATAGTCGGATGTAAGTGGGTCTTCAAGAATAAAGAAGGTTTATCTGGTTCTGACGATGCAAGGTATAAGGCACGATTAGTCGCGAAAGGCTATAGTCAGGTACAAGGTGTTGATTTTAATGATGTGTTCTCACCTGTCGTTAGACATAGCTCTATTCGTGTATTACTTGCATTCGTTGCCATATATGATTTGGAGTTAGAACAGCTTGACGTCAAGACAGCGTTCTTACATGGCGATTTAGATGAACAGATTTATATGAAGCAACCTGAAGGCTTCATAGTTGAAGGCAAGGAAGACCAAGTTTGTTTACTGAAGAAATCCTTATACGGATTAAAGCAGTCTCCAAGACAGTGGTATAAACGGTTTGATTCTTTCATGTTGGGTCATGGTTTCTCCAGGAGCAAGTATGATAGTTGTGTTTACTTCCGGAAGTTAAATGACAGTTCGTTCATTTATCTGTTGTTATATGTTGATGATATGCTCATTGCGGCTAAGAATCTTGCAGAAATTCACCAGTTGAAGGCCTTATTGAATGGTGAATTTGAGATGAAAGATTTGGGAGCAGCTAAGAAGATTCTTGGTATGGAGATTAAACGTGATAGAGGAGTTGGTAAGTTATACCTGACCCAGGAAAGTTACCACAAGAAGGTCTTGGAGAGATTTGGCATGAGCGATGCCAAACCAGTCAGCACTCCTCTTGCTAGCCATTTTAGGCTAAGCGCTGCTCAGTCACCATCATCAGATGAGGAAGAAGCGTACATGGCACGAGTTCCTTACTCAAGTGCAGTTGGCAATATTATGTATGCAATGGCTTTTCCAATTTCCAAGTTCAAGCATTTCTTGGACTTGATTGATGTTTTAAAATGGTGAACTAGCCCGTCGGGGCTATGGACGGAGGGAGACAAAGATAGTGACTAAAGGTGTTACTAATTAAGGTGGAGTGATTTTTGGAATCAAGCTCAAGGTGGAGATTTGTTAGGTGAGCTTGATATCTTGGACTATTCAACACTTGGGAACTTCACGTGGTTGGTAAGAAAAAGCAAATGAGACTTGCTATTCATTTATCAGGCGCCGTACATCTATCAAATGGCTTTAAATGAAGAAAGAAATCATTTGCATTGTTCACGTGGGTTTCTATAGTCAAAGTTGGCAGATGTTGTTGATTCAAAGAAAGGAGCAGTCATTTTTGCTCATTTTTCCACGGCAGATCAAAGGCAAATATTGCCTATAAATACGAGAGCTCAGATCGAAGGGAAAATTGCCACAGGCCACAGATACCACCACAATATCTTCAGCGAGGGTTTATTCCTCGGTCACACTTATCCGATATTTCTTGTGTAGCCTACTCCTAATATTGTTGTAGCTGTATCACGTCATTGTACGTGTTTGTAATCACTCCACATAATAAAGTTCTACCCTCCGGCCCGTGGACGTAGGTCATTCTGACCGAACCACGTAAATCTCGTGTCACTGTCCAAATTTATTTTCGTCTCGTTTATTTATTATCGTCATTTTTCGGGCAAATAATTATCGGGGATTTCCGCATATCCTAACACTATATATGTATATGAGGACAAGGTAAAGAGACGAACCTTTAAAATCTAATTCAAATAGCTATGTGGGCAGAACGCAGAAGTATTCAAAATGCCGGAACCTTGGGTTCAAGGTCTACGCCTGCAAGGAAGAAATGTTAAATAGCTCGTGAATATATATGGAAACGGAAAGATTCCAATAGTTTAAAAACATACTTGTGCAAGGAAGAAATGTTAAATAGCTCGCGCATATTTATGGAGATGGAACGAAACATAAACAGAAAATCAACAACGGCGATGTAAGAGCAACTATTTCGAATTCAGCAGCTTTAATTCACGTGAAATGGTAGAAATGAGTAGAACGGTCAATGGGCCGGGCCGGGCAGGCTGGCCCCCGCCCGCCAAAGTCTGCTGTTTGGCGGGACGGGGCAGGCTGGTCCGCCATGTGGCGGGCCCTCAAAACTGAAGCCCAGCCCACCCCGCCAGCGGGGCCGCGCGCCTGGCGGGCCAGCCCCGCCCGCCTTGATTTTTTTTAAGAAATTTTTATTTAAACTTTTTAATTAATTTAAGAATTATTTATATAATTATGATATTTTAATTATGATATTTAAATATACATTAATTATGCATTAATTAATAAATGCATCATTCATTATTTAGCTATAATATTTAAATATACATTAATTATGTATTAATAAATACATCATTAATTATAAATAAATCATTAGATAGTTCCTCTATTTAAATAGATATATATTTAGTGTATAAAATAAATTAATTAAAATATTGGCGGGCCTGCCCGCCCCGCCTAGCCCGCAGCCCGCGCGGGCTAGCCCGTTTAGACCTGCCTTCTGGCGGGCCTTAAAAATCCCAGCCCAGCCCAGCCCGCCCCATAAGCAGGGCGGGCGGACCGCCGGCCATTTTGACAGGTCTAGAAATGAGTATAAGCAAGGGTCGGCCATTTTGACAGGTCTAGAAATGAGTATAAGCAAGAAAAAGGAATTAAATAATCAAACAAACGACGCCTTTATTAGCCACTTTTTAGTGGCATGATCCCCCCCCCCCCAGCATACTCTATGATCACTTTTTCGGTTCTCACTAAAATAGACTTGAGTGTATTGAATTGACCCATCATCCATCACCATTGTTGAGGATACTCGGCTTAGCAACACTCAAACCACACGCAGGATAGATCGCTAACCTAATGTGATTGAATTAAAGCAAATTGAATCAACACAGAAATCGAAATTAACACAGATATAACGTGGTTCAGCTACGATGTGTAGCCTACGTCCACGGTCCAAGCCCGGTCCTTTATTGATACGAATCATAGGATTTTACAGAGTTCACGCCACTCTATAATCAGCTTTCCCTCTCGCTCACGCACAGAAAAGTTACACGTAGTAGAATGAGCTCGATCACACACTAAATTAACCGAATTTAGTGACTACCGTGAATAACCGCATTAACGTTCGCTTCTTTCGTTTGCTGAAGAAAACGTCGACGGAAGCGGCGACTTTGTAAGTGTCTTGTTTTCCCGCCAGGGATACCTCCTTAGCTGATTAAACGTTTTCCTTCATTCAGCGTTTTCTTCTTCTTCACATCGAGCTCTAACACTTCAAAGATCATCAGTCGACCTCATATCAGTTTGAGTTTGTGAATCACCCTCACAAATCTCCATCTTGATTCATCAACTCAGGCCTCGCACTTGGAACTCTTCCTCCCATGTTCAGGGAGAATTCGGGCACCCAATCAGCTCCAAGCAGTAGTTAAATTTCCTGCTTGAAACTGGCTTGGTACACATGTCTGCTGGATTGTGATCAGTAGAGATCTTTCTCATTGTGATCTTGCCTGAACTCACTACTTCACGGATGAAATGTAGTCTGACATCCACATGTTTAGTTCTCTCATGATGAACATTGTCTTTGGCAAGATAAACAGCTCTCTGGTTATCACAGAAGACCTCAATTTTCTGTTTCGTCATCAACTCTGCTAGGGGTGTTCATCGGTCGGTTCGGTTCGGTTTTTACAAATTTCGGTTCGGTTTTTCGGTTTTCGGTTTTACGTATGCTTAATCCGATATCCGAACCGTTTTAATTTGGTTCGGTTCGGTTTTTTGTAATTCGGTTCGGTTTTTTCGGTTCGGTTTTTCGGTTAATATCAACAAAAAAATATTATGAGCTGAAAATACATAAACCGATTTATGGTTATTAAAAAACAAAGAAGATTCATAGAACGTGATATGTAGCAAAATAATTCAAAGGTCCGAAAAAAATAACATGAAAATGGAACAAAATCTAACCAAAATATAAAAACATTCAACTGAAGATACTACAAATTATTTGGGAAAAAAATAGTATTTGATTGGTGAGGAAAACATTCATCTAAAAATGGAAAAAAAAGTATACCAAAGAAATTATATATACTGTGTTGTTTACATTATGGGAAAAAAACAAATGATTTTTGATATTTTCTGTTTTTAATGTAGTACGATAATTTCAGTTCGGTTTTTCGGTTTTTTCGGTTTTACGTATGTTTAATCCGATATCCGAACCATTTTAATTTGGTTCGGTTCGGTTTTTTACAATTCGGTTCGGTTCTTTTCGGTTCCGGTCTTTTCGGTTCGGTTCTTTACGGTTCGGTCGGTTTTTTCGGTTTTTCGGTTATTTTGAACACCCCTAAACTCTGCAACCACACTTCTGAGCCATATTGATTCTTTAACAGCCTAAGTCAATGCAACCATCTTTTGCAACGTTGCTTTCCAGCTTATTTCTGTTTCACATGCGGTGAACACATAACCTGTAAGAGATTTCCTAGTATCAAGGTAGCCCGCATAATCTGAATCCACAAATCCTTCAATCAGATTTTTACTTATTTCAGTGTATGACTTTCTCTGCTTGAATGTCCCTTATCTAATGTTCCCCGCATGTATCTCAGTATCTACTTCAAGGCAGTCGAATAATCCTTCCTAGGTTGTGCCATGAACCTGCTAACTACACTGAGAGAATAAAGCCAATCTGGTCTTGTGCAGACCATGGCGTACATTATTGATCCAACAGCATTTGCATAAGGTATCTTCCTCATGTACTCTGCCTCTCCTTCTGATACTTCATCTGTTCCTTTACTCAGCCTGAAATGAGCAGCCAAGGGGGTCACCACTGCCTTTGATTCACTCATTACAAACCTATCCAGAACATACATTAAGTAGTCCTTTTGCGAAGCTTCAGAAGATTCTCATACCTGTTTCTGATGATCTCCATTCCTAGTATCTTTTTGGCTGGCCCGAGGTCTTTCAAGTCAAACTCAGACTTCAACAGCTCATTGACATGATCTATTTCCTGCTTGCTTTCACTTGCCACAAGCATATCATCTACATATAGCAACAGGTAGCATACATTCTAATTCTGCTTTCCTTTAAAATATATACATGGAACATACTTGCTTCTTTCAAAGCTGTTTCTGAGCATGAACTGATCAAACCTCTTGTTCCATTGCCTGGGGCTTTGCTTCATTATACAATGACCTTTTCAGCCTGCATACTAAGTTTTCAGTACCAGCTTTTACATATCCTTCAGGCTGATTCATAAGAATACTTTCTTCCAAGCTTCCAAACAGAAATGTTGTTTTTACATCTAGCTGTTCCAGCTCTATGTTATACTAAGCCACTGATGAGAGCAGCAATCTAATGGACCTTTGCTTCACCACAGGAAAGAAAACATCATTGTAATCTATTCCCTATCTTTGGGTAAAGCCTCGAGCTACCATTCTAGCTTTATACCTGACTTTTGAGTCTGCTTCTAGCTTCTTCTTGTAGATCCACTTGCAGCTTATCACTCTTTGGTTCTTCTGTTTTTCTTCCAGCTCCCAGGTATCATTCTTCCACAGGGAAATCGTCTCCTCATTCATGGCAGATTTCCAATGCTTCCTTTCGCAGCTCGTAACATCTTCCTGGTAAGACTTAGGCTCTTCACCAATTTCTTCAGCCATTATGAAAACAAAAGCAATCACATCTGCCTGACCATAGCGTTGAGGAGCCCTGGTTTCTCTTCTAGCCCTGTCCCTGGTCAACATATAATCAGAAAAATTTTCAGTACCAGTAGGTGCTCCACCTCCAAAGTTGTTGTCCTCATCATCTTCTGGTGATTGTTCCTCATCATCTGATTCCTCTTGATGATCTCTCAGAGTCCTGATAGGCTCCACCCCAAGTTGAACCTTCCCAGAAAATCAGATCCATCATGATTCTCCTTATCAGATGAGTTTAGCTTCTGCAGTTTTCCCATTTCTGACTCTGTGAAGGTCACATCCCTACTAAAGAATCACCTTTTCATTCCAGGTTCCAAGCTCCAAAGGTTATACCCCTTAACTCCTTCAGGGTATCCTATGAAAATGGACTTAACTGCCATGTATTCCAGCTTAACTCTCTTTATGTGTGCATAAGCAACACATCCAAACACTCTGAGGTGTCCACATTTCCTCTGGTGTCTTGCACCCAATAGCTATTGAAGGACACCTGTTTATCAGATAAGCTGCTGTAGTTATAGCTTTTGCCCAGAAAGATTTTGGTAGGCTTGCACTGATCAACATGCATCGCTTCTCTCGAGCAAAGTTCTGTTCATTCCTTCAGCCAGACCATTTTGCTGAGGAGTGTAGCGAATGGTTCGATGTCTCCTTATCCCCTCTGCCTCACAGAACTTGTTGAATTCATTTGAGCAGAACTCAATACCATTATCAGTTCTGAGCACTTTGATTTTCTTCCCTGTTTGGAGTTCTACTGACCTCTTCCAGACCTTAAATCTTTTCAGTGCTTTATCCTTAGATCTCAGCATAATAGTCCACACTTTCCTAGAGTAGTCATCAATTATGCTCATGAAGTATTTAGCTCCACCATGGGACAAAGACAGTAGCTGTTCCCCATAGATCAGAGTGCAAGTAGTCCAAGATAGCCTTAGAGGTGGCTGAAAGCTGACTCTGTGAGACTTCCCAAATACACAATTTTCACAGAACTCCAACTTCTCTAGCTTCTGCCCTCCCATCACTCACATGGCCTAATCTTCTGTGCCAAAGGCTTGCCAGATCATCTCCTTTCTTTGCCACAGATACTGCTCTTACCACTTAGAGCCTAGTAGTGAGTAGACACCATTCCTCTTGACTCCCTTCATCACAAGCAGTGAGCCCTTGACACTTTCATTTGTCCATTCTTGGTATCTGTCTCATAACCCAAATCATCTAGTATACCCACAGATATCAGGTTTCTTCTCATTTCTGGGATGAACCTTACATCATCCAGGACTACTTAACTTCCAGTGTGCATTCTCAATCTGACAGAGCCAATCCCTTAAATCCTGCATGGTGTATCATTTCCAAGCAGACTCTGCCTCCCTCAATCTTCCTAAAGTTCATTAACCATGACTTGTTTGAAGGCAAATGGAAGGAGCAGCCAGAATCCATCAGCCACTCCTTGTATTTTTCAACCTCAGTGACATTCAGCACCTCTGCTGACTCGTAGCCATCAGACACTGCTGAAACCTCACCTTGTTCCTTCACTTTAGGCTGCAGACCTTTTGTTCTCTGAGGGCAGAACCTTTTTATGCGTCCTTCTTCCTGGCAGTGATAGGATTTCATCTTTACCTTGGACTTCCCCCTTGATTTTGACCTATCCTTCTTTCCTTTCTTTCCCTCTCTTTTCTCCCACCTTCCTCTAACACTTAAGCTCTCCGCATTCACCATAGGTTTGGCCTCACTCTTATTGTTCAGCTGCTTGTGTATTGCAGACAGAACATCCTCAAGTGACAGTGTTTCATTTGCAACATGAGTGTTTTCTTAAAGTGCTGGTAACTTCTGGGAAGGGAACAAAGGAGCAGCAATGTCTGGTCTTCATCCTCTATCTCTACCTCAATGTTCTCCAAGTCAATGACAGTTTACTGAATTGGTCAATTTGCTCATCAATTGGCTTGTCCTCCGTTATTGTATATGAGTATAGTGACTGCTTCAAGTATAGCCGATTTGCCAGAGACTTTGTCATGTACAAGCTCTCCAATTTCAGCCACAATCCAGCAGTTGTTTCTTCCTTAGAGACCTATCTCAGTACCTTGTCTCCCAAACTCAGGATAATCGTGTTATGAGCTGCACTCATTTCTGCCGGCATGTTCTTCTCATCCTTTAGAGCCTCAATCAATCCTTGCTGAACCAGTAGAGCCTTCATCTTCAACCTCCATAGGCTGAAATCATTCAGACCAGTGAATTTCTCGACCTCAAACCGCAATGAACTCATCCTCCTCAATTTTGTTTCTTCAATTCACAGATTGCTTCAGCCGCATGATGTTCCACGCTCACCGCACCAATTGTTGAGGATACTCAGCTTAGCAATATTCAAACCACACGCAGGATAGGTCGCTAACCTAACGTGATCGAATTGAAGCAAATTGAATCAAAACAGAAGTCGAAATTAACCCAGATATAACGTGGTTAAGCTACGATGTGTAGCCTACGTCCACGGTCCAAGCACCGATCCTTTATTGGTACAAATCACAGGATTTTACAGAGTCCACGCCACTCTACAACATTTGCGTTATCGGCTTTCCCTCTCTCTCACGCACAGAAAAGTTACACACAGTAGAATGAGCTCGATCACACACTAAAACTTTGTTTTAAATATGAAGTTCAGCTCCCTCGCGTGAATAACCAGAATTAATGGTCACTTCTTTCGTTTGCTGAAGAAAACGTCGACGGGAGCGGCGACTTTGTAAGTGACTTGTTTTCCCGCCAGCGATTCCTCCTTAGCTGATTAAACGTTTTCCTTCATTCAGCGTTTTCTTCTTCTTCACATCGAGCTCTAACACTTCAAAGATCATCAGTCGAGCTCATTCATATCTTGTGAATCACCCTCACAACCACAAAGTTAAATTAATTTTTTAAAAAAAAAAAACAAAGACGACACCGTCCTAATGAGACTTGGAAAATACCGACAGAAAGAGAGTCGTGGCCGACAGCGACCAGCAATTGTCCACCAATCCGACTGCACCCACCTCATAAAAAAGATTCATTTTTGTTGTTTCGAGGGACAAAAAAACTACATTTTACTTTATATGAAAAACTGTATGTGGAGAGGGTGAGGATAATGAATGAATTGGACAATTAGCCGTTTGGAGTAAAGAGAACAGAAAGCGTAGCAAGAATTACTACAGGTGGAGAGGAAGAGTTGGGTGTCATTTGCAGGTTACAGGAAACACATAGTATTAGTATATTAACAGTATAACTGTATAAACGGGGCTGTCGGATGCAGGCTACAACTTGGGAAATGTTTCTTATTTTATTTTTTACCGTGAGGGTGACTATACATATAACAAATGACCAGTCAATTTTTAGCCAATCTTTTTCCGGATTGACGTGTTAGATCATCAATAATCGACCCCACACCACTGTATGTGCATATATATATGAATATATATATATATATATATATTGGCGTTTGCACTATCTATAAAATTTAAGCAGAATTGATTATAAGTTGATAAAGTGTCCTCTCTTCTAAAACACACAGCACCTCGTATACCAAGGAAATTCACAAGTTTGATGATATTATCCATAATGGAAAAGCATTTTGTTTTTCTACTCTTGAAAACGCGGAGACGGAAGGAAGGGACCAATGCATCGCGTGAAAAAGGAAGGATTAGTTGTGGATGAAACCTCTACTACAGTGAGGGTTAAAATGGCCTCCCAGCCTCCTCCATCATCTTCTTTGCTCTCACCAATTTTTCAATCTCCTTGATAACCTGAACATTATTTCAACACCAAATCAAGAATCGGATGATTGCAGACCAATTGCAAAATCCCTACATAGGCTTACTTCCATGCAAAGATCTTGTGATGTCACGGAATCCAATGCATCATAACCCAATTCTGACGCCACTTCTACTCCGAACAGGTAAAGAAAATGTTGAATAAGCTCAAATAAAAAAGAATAAAAGAACAATAAAAAAAAAGGAAGTCATACGAAATATTCGAAGCAGCAAAAAATGACCTTTGGGAAAGAAAAAATATGAAGAAGACGAAAAGAAGAATCACGTGGGGGAGGAAAAGTCAAGATAAAATATTTGAGGAAGAAAAATATGAAGAAGACAAAGAACAAATCTATCTCCCAACAGCCTAAATCTACGACTAGAATTATGATATGATTGCTTAGTTATCCTCTGTCTTAGTTTGTCTATATATATATATATATACATGTATTAGTACGTTGAGTGTGGTGAGTGAGAAAAAGAGAGAGAAAAGGCACAAAGTGCCGTGTGTGAGTGTGTGGAAAGTGAGAGAAAAAGGAGAAAAAGAGTGCGTGATTTTGCATGCAACGAAAATAGTGAAAAAAGGGTTTTCTTGCTTTGTGCTTTGAATCAGATACAGAAAGAAATAAAGAGTTTCGTTCCTCTGTTTAAATACTTGTTCCTCCTCACATCAAAGCACGTCCTCACAGAAAACTAAAACAACAAAATGGTATCAGAGCCGATGGTGATGCTAAAATTACCAGGTGTCGGAATGCCACTCCCGCCAAAACTCACCGAAAATAATTACGTACGGTGGAGCGCCGAGACGAGAGCGCTACTGAAATCAGAAGGCTTATGGGAAATAGTCGAAGATGGATATTCACCCGATACGAAGGGGTATACAAGGCCGCAAGGAAAGACGTTGCGAGTCGCCGCCATAGAAAATAGTCTTGCGCTCGTCGTCATCCGCAAAGCGGTAGAATTTACTGGTGCTAGAGTGATAGGTGCAACAACAAACGCCAAGGAAGCCTGGGATCTGTTGGAGAAAGCGTATAAAGACGCTTGCAGCAACGAAGTTCAGCCACAAAAGCAGTGCGAACTTGAAACGACGAAGGAGGACGAGAAGAACGTTAAGGGCGAACCCGTACGAGAAGAGGTAGCTCGTGTCGTGGAGAGCGAGCGTGATAAAAATCACGTTGAGCCGATGGTGGAAAAGAAAGAAGTCGAACCACCACTAAAACCCGAGACGACAAAAGAAGAAGGCGAATCATCAAAGATGAAAGCCAGTGAAGTCACTGAAGAGGAGGAAACATATTCAAAGGCCGAGGAGCCAACTCATGGTGAAGGCGGAGCGTCAAAGAAAGACGCATGTGAAGAAAAGGAGAAAAATCTCCAAAGGCCGAAAAGGCCGTGAAAGAAGAGAAAAAGGCTGAAGCAGCCGTTGAAGTGATAAAAGAAAATATCACTCGTGAAGTTCCCACCACCACTCCACCAACAAAATCTCCCTACGAGGAGGAGCCCTCAAAGCTCGAGAAAAAGAAGGCGGTCGAAGAAACGCCGCCACGACAACCACCTGAGAAAGTCGAGGAAATCGACGCCAAGACATCGGAGAATGCCGATGAGATGAAAAACACGATTGACGACGCCATGCACACGTCGTCTGAGGAAGCTTATAACCACGAGGCGAACGAGAAAGTCATAGAGACACGTGAGACAGTATCCGAGAAAGGCGTTGAGGCAGTTGAAGAGACAACCATGCATGATGAAGAAGCCATGCGGAGATATAACCAGAAGCGCAGCGTGAAAGAGACGACCGACGCAGCCACGACGAAGGTCCTGCGACATGTTAATCGAAAAGTCGCTAAACAAATGACTGGAGAACCTATCAAGGTCAGTCCTACCAACAAAGACCACGCTCACGAAGAAAAAGTACGTGAGAAAGACAAAGAAGTGAAGGAGTGGATCAAGGCGAGAGACAGCTTTGAGGCCTACATGAATATCTTGAGGAGCCGAACCAAGCTCGCCAGCAAATTAGAGGCGGACGAGAAAGACGAGATCGCGACGACGACCAAGGAAGTCCCCAAGCTGATAGACGATAACCAAAGTATGAAAGGAAAAGAGATCGACGAAAATCGCAAAGAAGTTGTGGATGAGATCGTCAATAATATCGATGTATTCGCGAGAAACGAGGCGAAGCAATACAAAACTGTTTCCGCGAAGGTCATTGATGAGAAGAAGCCTGTTAAGGATTACGAAGGTTTCAACACGCCCGATGCTGGCAATGAGCCGACGAGCCTGACGGGCTACGTCACGAAGATGGAGAAAAAACATGCCTATATTTATTACAGCATCGACGAAAGTGAAAAGGCCATAGAGAACTGTCTATTATTAGAACGCCCGACGAAGAAATACTACACGGTTGATGCAATGGAAAAATGTGTTGTTATGCAGGTAAAGGACTGCAACGACAAGACGTTGGTTTTCGCCACAAAAGATGAGCAGAAGCTAGACGACAATATTGAGGAAGGAAAGATGGTCGTCTACGGTACGGTCGCCGACTCACCCAACTATCTGGTAACTGGCGAGTACGGTTGGACAACAAATATGGAGATAATAACGAAGGCAATTAAAGATGCCAAGTGGCGAGCCGCGACGTACGACAGTCGAAAAAGAGTTAAATTTAAGGAAGGTTGAAAGACCGAAACGATTTGAGCTTAAGGGGGGAATTTGTTGAATAAGCTCAAATAAAAAAGAATAAAAGAACAATAAAAAAAAAGGAAGTCATACGAAATATTCGAAGCAGCAAAAAATGACCTTTGGGAAAGAAAAAATATGAAGAAGACGAAAAGAAGAATCACGTGGGGGAGGAAAAGTCAAGATAAAATATTTGAGGAAGAAAAATATGAAGAAGACAAAGAACAAATCTATCTCCCAACAGCCTAAATCTACGACTAGAATTATGATATGATTGCTTAGTTATCCTCTGTCTTAGTTTGTCTATATATATATATATATATACATGTATTAGTACGTTGAGTGTGGTGAGTGAGAAAAAGAGAGAGAAAAGGCACAAAGTGCCGTGTGTGAGTGTGTGGAAAGTGAGAGAAAAAGGAGAAAAAGAGTGCGTGATTTTGCATGCAACGAAAATAGTGAAAAAAGGGTTTTCTTGCTTTGTGCTTTGAATCAGATACAGAAAGAAATAAAGAGTTTCGTTCCTCTGTTTAAATACTTGTTCCTCCTCACATCAAAGCACGTCCTCACAGAAAACTAAAACAACAGAAAACACATCATCAACTCATATCCTGAAGAAGAAATCTATAAGAGAAGAGAAACTTTGGAGACAGACTCACTTTGAAATGATATTTTCACATCAGCTGCAGAATATCCACTCCGAGCACTACTATATAGTACAGTCAATTGATCCAGAATCTGCCACAGATTATCTAGCAATTAGATCTGAAAGGCTTAAACCCTTAAAAAATTAGAAATTTGACATGCTAACAGACCTCACTAGAATCTCTGCAAAAGAAAGAGTCAGAAGCTGAAAGTTGAACCTTGTTTCGTATCAGCTCGTTGGCAACCAACTCTAAAGGGACATCAATAAATATTGATATCCCATGTCTCAACAGGGCCCTATACACAGGTGGGTCAGTCAGTCATGTCGAACTGCTGCTTGCATTCATCATAATAACATCGAAAGTGTAGCCTTTGCAAATAGCGTCATACAAATTCGTTGAGCTTTTGACGGCACCATTTCCAGCACATACAACAAGGCGACCCATAGAGGAAAGTTGTTTCAAGACTTCAGTCTACATTTAACTTTGGTTAATTGAGCATCAAATTAACGGGGAAAACCTCATCAAGCAAGCATTAAATAACAAGTGACAATTACTTCAGGCTACCTCTGATCCCAAAAATCCCTCTTCATCACTCTCTATGTAAGACGTTGCAGCATCTTTCCCTCCACACGCTTCCTCAACCAAATTGTCGCTGCAGAGTGAAACCGATGTCACTATGTCAGTGTAGAAAAGAGCACAATTCACCAATGGAGATAGATAGGTATACCTGTCAAAGCAATAGTATCGTAACGCATCGGCGAGCATTTTCCCCAAGCTCGATTTGTAAGAGCTGTTTATACCTTTAGCGGAAAAAGTGCAGAGTTGTCGGATCAACTTAACCAGCTGAAGAATAAATCAAATTCGAAGCAAATTATTTTCTCACCGACAAGAAATATAGAAGTACCCTTCAGGTCAGCGGATAGCTCGGAAGCCCTCCTCTGAAGTTAAAGTGAAATGTAATCAGACTTCAACATAAATAAAAGGACAAGAGATTTCAAAGCAAAAGTAATCAGATGCCTCACTTTAAGAGCTAAGGAGCGACCGACATCAACAGCCTTCGTCGCCACGGAATCTAATTATTGAAAATTCGGAAGTCTTATTGAAGAAAAAGGATACACACGGAGTACTTTACAATGGGATATCATCGTAAAATCGTATTATGTGGTTCTTTCGACCAAAAGATGAAGAGGAAAAAGCCGGCTCTCGCAAAATCAAGAAACGGAGTGCATTCGAACCTGCAGTGCTGTTGTCGTCATTGATGATTGCACGAGTAGATTTGGGATGAAAGGAAAATTTCCTCACAGGTTTTACATACAAAATCGGAACAGGCGATATTTGTGAACAAGCAGGCAAAATCGAGCTGCAGCAGTGTATTGCCCTCTGCATTCCGTTCATAATCATTATCCACATAGCACTTCTGTCTGAGTAGGAGTCACCACTCACTATTGTATTGTAATTAGTAATCTCTTACTGTATCGTGGCGCTTAGTAAATCTTATCTCCAATCCAAGTTATCTATATTTTGTTCAATGAACATTGTTACTCTAACCTATATTAGCTATTGAACAATGTTACTACTCCCAAGTCCCAACTACGTCGCGTATCTACACGTGAATACATATTTGAACAAAAATTTACAGATCAGTACCTATGTCAGAAATTTTTACAGATAGGACCCGATTTAATTTGTACCAGTCTCTTCAGTCATGTCATACATTCATGTGTGTATTGCGTACCATAACACGTTGATATAGGATACCTAAATGTGTTTGTACGGCGTACCTAATGTGTAAATAGGGCGTACATAAATGTGCTAGTACGGCGTATCATTTTCTAACGTATTACGTAACACAATACGTTGATATAGGGTACCCAAATGTGATGGTATGGCGTACCTGCGGCGTATTGAGTACCTATCTGCAAAAAAATTATTCTGTTAGGTACATACATATAAAAAAATGCTGACAGGGTACTAAAGTACAAGTTTTTTTACAGAGGGGGTATTTACGTGTAAAGACCCTGGAATACTTGGAATTACTATTTTTAACTTTAAAATGTTACTATAATCATATTGAAATATTTTTATATAATAATTATAATATGAAACACGTCACATTTCATTTTTATTACTTTTTCATTTTCATTTTTTTTAGTTTGTACGTCTTTCCAATTTTTTATTTTTATATTTGCAATTGTATATTTTAAAGGCAAATCTACACATAAATCCCTATACCCCAAACTATCCATCAACTAACTTCCCCCTTCCAATTCATTTATCATCAAACTCCCAATTTCAAACTTTTATATCACGTAGCTACCTAATGGATAATTTTAGCTTTATAAAAACAACAATATTACCAAAAAAACCATTGAATACCCACACCCTTCTCTTTCACCTTCAAAATACACTGTAAACCATCGAAGAAGACAGAGAAGGATTGAACGAGGCAAGAACGATAGAACAAGGCAAGAACGATAGGACGAGGCAAAGAACGATAAAACGAGGCGAGACAGAGAGAGCAAGTTTCGACTGTAAGTGTGCATTTTCTTTTATTTTTTTAATTTTTTGGCATTTGGGGTTAATTTAGAGCTTAGGGCTTCGATAAGTGCATTTCTTCAAGGATTCCATGTTGGGCAATGTTAAATTCTTTTATTAGTGCTTGAATTTGGGGTTTAGGACAGAATTAGAGTTATATTTTTTCTTGTTCGATTCGGGGTTTTGACATCTTTCAAATTAGGGATTTTAGCTTCTATTACGCTTTAGATGAAATCTCATAAAGGTTTTGCATTTGTGCATGTCTTAGTACGAGGCTCGGTTGTTTGTTATCATGATACCGTATATTAATTGAATTGGTACTGTTTGTTCATGTTCTTTGGTATTGCATTACATAATTAATGGTACTATAAATTCATTATTTATTTATGTAGACAAGAGAGAAGAATCCAGAGGGCATGGATTGCAGCGTACATGTTGCAATGTCCACTGTCACGGCCGTGAACCTATATGCAAGAGGCCGGAAAGTCAAGATTTAGGGTTTAAGCCGCCGTCACGGCCGTGAGTCCTTATGCAATAGGCCGTGAATGGTTTAAGAAAGGCGAAAAGTCGGCCTAATTGCATCTGTCACGGCCGTGAAGGCCCGTTAAGTGGTCGTGAACGTGCCAAATTTCAGGGTTAAGGCCCGAATTCGAAGCATAAAAGGGGAGTTCTTCTCAGAACTCAACCCTAACCTTGGAGAGCCGAAAATATAGAGAAAAGAAGAGGAAGAAGAACGCTAGAAGCTGCTCTTTCATTCGGAGACACGTAAGAGACGATCCAACAACGCAGCCACGCTCATTTGATCGAGGAACGAGAGATCCGCCTCAGAAACGCTATACTCACTTCTTAGGAAAGATTTAATGAGTTTTCTACCCTCGTTTCCTTTGAATCTCGTTGTTGTTTTGTCTAATATAAGTAGTTAATCCTCTTATGTGTTTGGGAGTAGATGATCGTTGGGTTATGTCGTAGTTAAGCGTATGATAATCGTGAACACGTGTATTCGACTATTTATTGTTCTATGATATTGCTTCTTTGCCTCAATATGTCTATGTGTTGATGTGAATGCGTGGTACATCATTTAGGGCGACAGCTAAATAACGATTAGGCCGATCGTAGATATTAGGATTCGAGTATAGGACGACAGCAAATACTCTATCCTCGCTGTCTAGTAATTGCTAAACTTAGATTCCCACGAACGTTTAGGGCGACAGCAAATCCGTGAGTGGGTAGGAAATTACTGCGATTTAGTCGATAATCACGTAGGAACGATATTCCGTAGCCTTAGCCGACAACACCCAGCGGGATTCGAATCCCGAACACATATTTGTCATCTTAAGGCACTCGTATTATTTCTAGTTGTGCTTCTTTAGTCTTCTATTAAATTAGGTTGCTCTGTTAAACTAGTTCGTAGCAAAAACAAATTCTGCTATTTTATTTAGGCTAAATATCGAGTCGATAGGCCAATACTAGTACTCATTTTATCCCTCGTGTTCGATACTCGGATATTCGTTATAGTTATATTACAAACGATAGGTACACTGCCTATCGCGCGTGGTTCTAGTCATAATATATTCGTTTTAAACTTGACGTACTTGCACGAACCTTTAATATATTAACGTACACGCTGTCGATCATGTTTTTGGCGCCGTTGCCGGGGACCTGTCACTCGGTGGATGGCTCGAATTCTTCCATATTGAAGAGCCGGCGTACAAGGAGCTGACCCTAGAGTTCATATCCACCTTCTCTCTCGAGGAATACGGGCTGAACGGAGTCAAGTTTTGGGCATTTAACGAGGAGCACACGGTGGACGTAGACGACATCTGCCGAGCGATTGGGGCACCGGTACCATTTTCCGGGCGCCAAGGACCTTTTCCCGATATGCATTACAAGGATTATCTTGCGAATTCGATGGTGCGCCAGGGCTGTTGGGCTGAACTCGCTAGGCCCGGTGAATCCGACTTTAGTGTGAAGACCTCGAAGGCGTCTTCGCTCCGGAGTCCAGGCCTGCGCTATATTCATCGTCTATTGTCGACCTCGCTCACACCACGGGGCGACTCGCACGGCGCGATTGGCCTTCGGGATCTGTTCTACTTAGCCATGATGCAGCGCGGCCAACAGGTGCACTTAGGGATGGCCATGGTCCACGCCTTTGGCGCCCAGGCGGATGGTCGTAGTCACGGGAAGCTCGCAGTTGGGCCTTTTGTTACGAAGGTTGTCAAGGGACTCAACCTGTGGCCAGCCAATCCACCAGAGATGACGATCGTGGGTGGGCGAAATCTCGTGAACGAGGAGATGATGCTAAAGATGAAGATGTTGATCAAAGCCCCCATCTGGTCCCGCACGAATAAGGTTTATGTCTGGCACGAGGTCTATCGTGGGCAGACGGAACTGGGCGACGAAGTCCCCGAGCTACTAGCTATCGAGGGCGTGGGGCCATTCCCGGTTCACCCAGACACTGCCGGACCTTCCTATTCCTCCGGCTACCACGAGGGGGAGTCATCAGGGGTCGCTCCTTACGCGTCAGCCGCAGAGCTTCACACATTGTGCCAGAAAATGCTACGCTATAATGAGGAGGCCCTACGACGCGATGAGGAGACGCGGCGCCGACAGGACGAGTATGAGCGTCGAAACGAGGAAGCCCACCGTCGATATCGCGAAGTGCAACAGCGATATGAACTGGCCCTTCAAGCCATGAAAACGCGATGAAGCATACACAAGAGTCCGTCAGGCTTGCTCAAGAATCGATGGCCCACCTTCGCCCGCGGCCACCATCGCCCCCACCACCATCTTAGTGTCGTTTATTTTCTCATGTTTTTCTATTAGTACTCTTTTGTGTTGGTCTAGTAATCATGATACTTGTGATACTTATGACTCATTTTGTTATCGTTTATTATTTCCTCCGTGCGGTTAATTTTCTTTATAGTGCTTTTAGAAAACGTGATACGCATTCAGACTATGACTCAAAATATTTCAAAATCAGTTGAAACAACCATGTTCAATTACATCAAATGCTCGAGGCAGGACCACGCCATATTAAGTAGAAAGAAAGTTGGGGTTTCAACGTAATAATCCCTAATTCCAAATATTTACCGTACCATGTGTAACTATCGAAACTCTTATCCTAAAAACGCTTGTAGTACCAATATATAGATGTTGTAGTACTAATATATAGATGTTGTAGTACTAATATATAGATGTTCGTAGTACCATAGCATATGTTAGTGTAGTACCATACGTAGGTTACTTGTAGTATCTTTCCGTACCATGTGTAACTGTCGAGACTCCTACCCTAAAAACGCATGTGGTACCAATATACAGATTTTTGTAGTACCAATATATAGATGTTCGTAGTACCATAACATATGCTAGTGTAGTACCATGCATAGGTTTCTTGTAGTATCATTTTCGTACCACGTTTTTGTAGTACCAAATTCCGTATCGTAAGATAGTGTCGTACCATACGTAGGTTACTTGTAGTATCTTTCCGTGCCAAGTGTCGTACCATACGTAGGTTACTTGTAGTATCTTTCCGTGCCAAGTGTCGTACCATACGTACTCACGGACCAAAAAATAATCGAACGACGTTGAAATACGCCAACTATAATTTGTGGTACCAATATAAAGATGTTTGTAGTACCTGCATATGGACTTTTGCAGTACCATATTATATGCTTTTGTAGTACCGTAAGTAGGTTGTTTGTAGTATCTTTTTCGTATCGTGCTAGCGGCTTCGAAATACGCCCTCTAAATTGTGGTACCAATATATAGATATTTGCAGTACCTTTATGTGGACAATTGTAGTACCGGTATGTAGGTTGTTTGTAGTACCAGTATATAATACCTATAAATATGGTAACATAGTCGGAGTACCAAATGTTATTGTCTTGTGGTACCATGGTCAAAAGCTTGAACAAAAAATACCTTCTAGCATTAATATCATAACCCACCAACAAACACAATCCAAAAGTTTATTAGACACCAACAATAGCACAACATCATCACAATATTACAAAAACTTCTATTTCAATAGTCATATTACAATTCGCCGGCGTGTTTATACGACATAGATTCAACAAAAAAAATTCTACCTCCTCCACATCAAAATACAGCACGCTCATCTGAAACTCGGACATAGATTCAACAAAAAAATTCCTCAAATTACGGCAACCATGTTAGAGTTGTAGTTTTTGTAGACATTTATACGCACACTTTCACTACAATTCTACTCCTCCAAATCAAAATACAGCACGCTCATCTGAAACGCCAAGCTCCGGCTAGCCAAGGCGGCGGCCGACCTCGACCTACCCACAATCCCCATCACCGACGCGTCCCTACACCACCGCGTCCCTTTACAAAGCGGCTGGACCGATCCGAGCCACAGTTAAAAAAAAAAAAGAAAAAACTACCTCAACTTACCTAGACCGAGAAACCCACGATAGATTAGGCAAGCTCAGAGCTTTTTCCAGTGAAGGCAGGGGCTGTTACGTCGCCGTCGAGAGCTTTACCAGTTCAGGGTTGTTGTGTTACGTGGGTGTTTCAATTAGTGGGTTGGAGAAGAAAGATAAATAATAGAGGGGCAAAATCATCTATGGGGAGTTAGGTGTATGATTGTTTTGATTTAGGGAGTTTGTTAATAAATAATATGGAATGGGGAGTTAGTTGATAGAAAATAAGGGAATGGTAATTTAATTGAGGTTGCCCCTATTTCATATGTATTTTTTGTGTTGTGAATTGATCTTCGATCCAAATATCACCATTCAACGACTATGGATTTCATAGCACATTCAAGAATCTTGAAGAACTTCACTCCCTGTATGTAAGATAAACTTGAGGGAAGGTAAAAAATTTCTTGATTAGTTAAAAGATCAACCCATTGTTACTCCCTTCAGCTTGCTACTACTACTGCCCCACTCGCTGCTTCACTTCACTACATGCCAAAAGAAACTCACATGCATTTGGTTTTACATGAGAGGAGAGCTTCTCTTCGCCTTCCTCTTCTTCTTCTTCCAGCACAACTGGCATATATGCATTATCCGCACCATCTACACTACATGAGATAGCGGTAACTATTGTCCATTCCGCAGCCTACTAATAATACCAAATAAAAGCAATTTCTGATTCATAGGCAAGGAGGGTTCTACGTTGGCTGTTCTACCTGTGAAAAAAAAAATGGCGGCCTCGGCATTTTTCGCGGTGTTTTCTTTCTTGTTTGCTACCGTGCCACTGTTCTTGCAAGTTGGGTCTTCGAAGTCCAACTCCATCCCACAGATCACTGTCATGGGCATGGTCTACTGTGATGTCTGCTCAAATAACTCCTTTTCCACATACAGCTACTTCTTGCCAGGTACTTCCGTCTTCTTGAATTTATCAACTAACTACACATGGTATACCGAATAACTTAAGAATTAATTGTGTAGGTGTTGAAGTTAGAATAGATTGCATGTTCAAGGCTGTATCTCCAAGAACTGCTGAGCAGATATCGTTTTCAGTCAATAGAACTACTAATAAGAATGGGATCTACAAGTTGGAAGTGCCCTCTGTTGATGGAGTTCAATGTGCGAGAGACAAAGCCGTTGGGAACTCATGTAGAGCAACCCTAACATCAAGTTCGGCTTCATCATGTAACGTCCCCGGTTTTCGGACCACAACAGATGAGATTTCCGTCAAATCAAGACAAGCCAATTTGTGCATCTACAGCCTCAACCCATTGAGTTACAGGCCATCAAAGATCAACATCTCCTTGTGTGGGAAATGATGATAAATTTGCCAGTTAGCTACTACATAACAAGCCTCGGGAACATTGTCGTGTGCTTGGTTGTCAGGTTATGACGATCTTGATCATGTCACATGTGCATCAAAATAAGTCGCATTCCATGTGTTTCATCTATGTGGGTATGACTTAAATGTTTTCAAATATATTGGTATACGTACAGATTTCAAGCAGAAATCCCCTGAGGATTATTAGGTCTTGACATGACACACTCACTCATGCTCATCATTCATACAACTTTTGTCTTGATCTACAAGATATCAGAAGCTTAATCCATTACAACTATTATAGTCGCGTTTCCGCGACGAGAAGGTTTAGGATCTTTAAAGTTTGGAGTGCATGACAAAGATGCAATTGATATGAGCAGTATATATTAAGATACATGCAACTGTGAATTACAGTTTTATAGATACAACTGTTATTTGTTATGTGAAGAAAGATTCAGATAAAGATCACATTTACTCCCAACTATCTCTCCCGTACATGTTACCAATACCTGCCGGAGAGATCCAATCCAAGGGTCACCACCTAGTTGGGCTAAGCAAACAATAGAGGAATGTCGTTATGGAACCCATGGATATCGTTTTGTACGCGGAAATCTGTCACCTGAAAGAGAAGTATACATCCATTTGCTTGACAATCACGTAATAACCAAGGCTGGCAGTATGAAGGTCTCATACATGGAGGACCAAGTGAATGACCAAACAGGGGCAGTTGCCTTGATCTGATCCATCGATAATCGTTCTGACGAACAGATGTCATGACACAAAATTACCACTTTATGCAAGACAGCACTGAGCTTCGGACAATTGATGACATGTTTGCTATGAATGATACGGGCAGTATTTCCACCATGCATATTAGTGGTGCAAAAACACAATTATCTCTCGCCTCTAGACGGAAGGCATTTTTGCTTTCAGAGACAGGCCAACTGCTCCATAAACAAGTTACAGTATAATGCTGATCACTTCATGACATCAATAGAACTATCAGGTTCGACACAAAAACCATGAGATGATGCGACTCCCTCTCCTTCGTCCATGTCTCAGTGATGTATCATTTTTCTTTTACTGAAACTGGAACTGCTCTTACACTTGGTCCTCAGCATTAAGCAAACAGTTCGTTAATTCGGAAAAAAAAAAAGAACGCATGTCTCAAATTCAACCCACATTCAAACTCAATCAAAGCAGAATCAACTCCGTATTATAATGTACAACGTGATAAAACAAAAGGTGGTTCTATCTCAAGGAAAAGGGAAATGAAAGACAAGGAAGATAATCAACAAAATTGATGCTAACCTGTGGCAGAAGTCTGAACTGAACAGAGGACATGAGCTCAAAGGAAAAAGGAGTAAGGAGGGAAAACAACCAAAAAAAAAAGCACTCTTTCGTTCACATATCTATATATAACGCTTGCCCATTACAAGATGAGGTTGTATCATCCATCCACAACCACGAAAATAACCAAACAGATAATCAAACAACGTACTGCTCCCGAAGCAATCTTAATGTCCGGATTTTTGTGACTCGTCCTTTGGTGATGCCGCCTGATGTTGGACAGCTCTGTTCTGTTGTCCCATCTGCTGATAAATCTGGCTAAGTGTCCGAGGACTCAAAACCCCAAGATGTCCCCCATCCTGCGACAACCCAAGCTCCAAACCAGGGAGTTGGTGGCCCAAGATTGAAGTAGTAAAACTCATAGGCGAGTCAAACCTTGGAAAGCCAATCTTCTGCAAGTAACCCTCACTAGTCCCCAACCCCATTGGTGGACCAGAAGAAGATGATGATGGATTAGCTGAATCTGTTGATGATCCAAAAATATTGACAGTGCCATATGGCCACAACAACCCCGTACTTGCACCTAACCCGTGTGGCGGCGGTGGCGCCGGCCTCCCCATATTCCCAGGCCAAGTGGAAGTTGTCCTATTATTGACCAAATCATCTATCTTGTACCGAAGCCCTGATGACAAAGATGTCCCGTGCTGCGATAAAGATCCACCGGCAGCTTCTAAAGCAGAGGCAGGCACCGTCCCTGTGCCCGTTGATGCAATTATAGATGGCTCTGCTTGTTCAAGCAACCATTGGATAGTTTCCCCATCAGACTTGTGACCCAATTCTCTGGTCAGCTGAAATATTCTAGCAGCACATAACGCGGGCATCCTTATTCTTCTACCTCTGCCTTCGACTTTCGTGTGCCTGTCTTTGTTTTTGCTTCTTTTTGGGGCTAAGGAATGTTTCTTGGGCTCTTCAGATACTCTTTCTGCGGGTACAAGCTCCAAGTCTTTGATTTCTGAGGACCTGTCGCTCATATTAGAGTTGCTATCGTGCTGATTCAATGGTTGAGGCTGGTTTAAGAAGACGGGCATCGCTTGCTTAGGCTGGTTTGAGTTCTTGGGATCCATCTAAAATTGAATCTTTCAAGTTTCTTTTGGCTTCCTGCGATTTAGTGTAAAGGGTCAAACATCATCATGACCATCGTGAATCTCGATTGAGGATGTTAGAGATAAAAAGTTGTTTTGCTTCCCCTTCTTTCTTTATAATATTATTATTTTCGTATTATTTTATGTGTAGACGGTCGAGAGAATTACGCAAACGAAGTTATCTAGAGAATGAAATTACAAAATTAGTTGAGTTTTTAAACCTATTACAAAACTAATCAACTTTTCTAATTCTAACTATTTTTATTTTTATTTTTAACCACAAAATTACTTAAATTACAAATTTCACTATTGTTATCTTCAAATAGCACAACACTTGGTAATAATTAAATTTTTACCCCAATTTAATTCAAACGTATTAAAAATAGATTACTTAAAGAAATAATCAAAAGAAAAACAAAATTACTTGCCTTGATCGTGACATACTCCTCACACGTGAGTTCGATATCTAGACCTGTTAAAAATTGAAAAAATACTAACATACCTATATAATTTATTATGTATTATAAAAAATATCATATTATAATTCCTGGCTGGCTCAAATATGATATTTTTTTATTAAATATTGATATATAAATAAATTATATAGGTATATGCTAGTATTTTTTAGCTCTGATTTTTAATTTACTCAAGTATAATAATATAAATAAATTATTGTTATGAGACTAGATTATTAATTTCGAGCTTCAATATTTAATTTTCATTGTTTTTTCTTTATTTTTTTGAATTTATTTTTTTAATTTGGGCAGGTGGGCCTTCAATTTCCAGGCCTGCCAAACGACGGGCTTACCCGCGCCCGCCCCACCCAAGGCGGGCTATGGCGGGCTAAGGGCCGCCCTGTTCTTGATACCCTGTCTCCACATTGGATCAAGAACAGGGTCAGAAGGATCAAAAACTGCTAATTCATACAAAGCCATCGAGCCCGCCCAACCAGCAACCAGAGCTGTATGCATTATATGAACGGAAAGCAACCGGCCAGGATCATTCAATACAACGGTATGAACACGATACCAAGGCAAACCCATGGAAGTACCCCTTTATCAAAGAAAAATAGAATATGTAGAATAATAATTATTCTGTTTACCTTATATAATAAAAAAAGAGTTTATTAAAAAAAAACAATGTTTGACAGCTCTAGATATCGAACTCACGTGGGAGAAGTAGGTCACGATCACGCCACGTAATTTTATTTTTCTTTCTATAAGTAAGATAGTTTTAATATATTTGAGTTAAAAGTTTGGGTAAAGTTTTAATTATTAACAAATATTGTGCTATTTGAAGATAACGATAGTGAAAATTTGTAATTTTAAGCACTTTCGTGGTTAAAATGAAAATAAAAATAATTAGAATTAAAAAAGCTGATTAGTTTTGTAATAAGTTTAAAAACTCAACTAATTTTGTAATTCTATTCTCAAAATACCATCATTTATGTAATTCTATGGTAGACGGTCTATATGATCGAACGAAGAGGCGATGGCTTGAAACTTGAAAGGAGGAATGGAAAAAGTTGAAAGGGAAAGGTTTAGTTGCTGATCGATTTTAGCTAGTAGGGTTAACATTCATATGACAACCAAGCGAAATGCAAAAGAATGTGCGATACTATTCATATATAAATTAATAGTAAGATATAGAAAAAAAAAAAACTGTTGATGCTTTGACTTTGGACTGCTTCGTTTGGTTCAGACAATATTTCCATTCAACCTGCTTTTTCAGTTCAAGTGGAGATACTGTAGATAGAAATACACATGGTATCTAATATAATACGTACGTATCCTCTGTGTTATAAATCCCGTCTGAAAATATAATACGTACGTATAGACAGATACTAACCTAATAAGGGATTCTTTTTTCCTTTTTCGATCATTGCACCGAAATGGGTAAATGAAATAATCGGTGCAATCCTGCATGATTTATGTCTATATATGTACTAATGATTGAATAAGGGGCTTGAATAAGGTCCCAACTAGTAACAAACTTTTATAAGTTTGAATTTTCTTTTCAAAAAGAACCTTAGATATAAAAAAAAAAAAAGAAAAACCCAAAAGTCTGGCATCAAATGACATTTGTCCCGTTCTGTCTGCTGGTCTAGGCTGCGAATTATAGTACGAAATTATTTGACCGTATGCAGAGATCCGCGTGTTATACAAAGTTTCAGATTAATCATGTACTTCCTCCATCCCGCTATTTCTTCCCAAAGATTAGCGGGCACAGAGATTAAAAAATTACATTATTTAATATTATAGTACACCTTTTGAGGTATAGAGAGAGAAAAGTTATTAGTAGACACACAAATCAAGAAGACTTTTTTTAATATTAATAGTGTAATTAGTTTAATTAGTGGGATAATTTTTTACCAAAAATAGAAATGGAAAGAATTATGTGGGACGCCCGAAATAGAAAGATGGGAAGAAATAAGTGGGATGAAGGTAGTAATAAACTAAACTTTTACTATATATGATTTTATAATGAGAATCTGCAATGCCAATCCAAAATCCACCATAATACGACTATACTCTTGCGATAGTTTTTGAGAGCTGCATGATGGTCGTCATCTTGTATCTTGGTTGTCGACTTTGCGATCATCAGAATTGGCACTTTCAAACAAGCGAAACCTCTCATGCACTGCAGAGATATATTTGGTGGCCTTGGCATCTACAGCTTCTTCTTCCTCATCATCGAACACAGCACCTGCTGATCTTCCATAAAAGCTCGACCTACTATCAGTATCAGCCGCTGGTGGTGGTAAGACATTAATTATAGCAGGGTTATTCTGCTGAGGAAGAGATTGGTCTTTGTTCACTATGATCTTGTACTCCACCGGTTTTTTAGTCATCGTACTGCTAGCGACGAATGATGATGATGATGATGATGATGAGTTATTATAATAAGCTAATTTGCCAGCTGCTGGCTTATTAACATGTAAATGATCAGCTGAATCTTTGTTAGTCGTCAAGGAGCTCGACGGCTGTTTGGTGGCACGATGATACAGAGACAAAACCAGCTTTGCCTTGTTGGAGAAGTAATAAGTACCCTTATTACTACGTTTGATGCGATTATTGGACTCCATTCACAGCGATATCAAACTATTAAAATGATATTATAATTATTTATTCACGAGCGAGTGTATATATATGATGTGTGTGGACGACACCTCCATGTATATATATATTTATATATGTGTGTGTGTGTGCATACATGCATGATCAGCAAATTTGAGTGATATCGATGTATTTATATATCGTGCACGGCAGGCTCAAGGAATCTAATGGGAGAATAAACTACACTGCTTTTGAGTCGTCTTCAACAATAATCTATTGTTGGATTTATTCTTGCTTTGCTTGAAACAGTAAGATTACAAAATGTATGCTATATGTTGATTACTCCAAGAGCAATATCAATAATCTTTCATTATTCAATCCAGGAAAAATTTATTTCGTTTATAATTAGAGATTTGTCTATATATTCGGGAGTTCCAATGAGATTCGGAGATCTTTATTAGCTTTTGCTTTTTTGTTTTGAATTGAAAGGCAAAAGGCATCCCCATCTTTCGAACAAGCAAAAGTAGATAAAAAGATTGATTCGCTGGCTGCATGTAGCTTTTAATAAGACATACTATAAGAAATGTATATCAGTTAATCACATCATAATAGGAGATCATATTGTTTCAGTGGATAACAACGAATTTGAGCGCGAGTATCACCCAACACAACAAACGCAATAATTGGTTTGGCAAGCTGCTTAATAAATATCTATCTATCAAGCAGTATAGGGAGCGAGAATATATCCAGGTGATATTTCTGGAGGATAAGATGTAAATCGCTGTCATTCAGTATATTCATTCGTATGTGATAGTTACATTAGTATCCTATTCTAATTTTCCTTTTTTCTATCTGAAGGTCGTCTAGTCAGTTTCACACATAAATCTAATATTTATGTATGTGTACCGTACATTATACTGATAATATTTGCTACTTAGATATATTATGTACGACGTTGATCGACAAGATGTTTTTTAGCTTGCCAACACTACTACTACTAGAATGCATTGTGCTGTCGTCTTTCTTATTTCCCATCTTAAAGTTGAATGATCGGTGTGGTGGTCAATTAATTACGCATGCTTTTTAATTATCCTTTCTGTTTCCTAATAAAATAGCTGTACTGTTTTGGTGTTGAATTTAAAAGATTATTTTTAGTGTAACAATTGCTTGCTATATCTCCGATATAAGAATAACCCAAGGAATTGAGCGATCTTTTTTTCCCTTCGAGAATAGTATTCTCTTTGTTTTCTTATATATAATTAAACGCCTGAGTCGATTCTTTTGCAGAAGCGGACACTATCAAAGGTCATGTGGCTAGGAAGTCAAGGCATCGAATCTCGCCTCTCACATTTCCTTTGAGAAGTTCCCCATTGGCCTAAGGCCCATGACTATCGTTATTGGATGGGTTTGAGACTTATCCATCTGACTCCGGGATTAGTCCCACTTCTGGAGTGTGTGACGATTAGTCCATAGCCGTGTGGGGATACTTCGGGACAACAAAAAAAAAAAAAAAAAAAACCAATCAGTGGCAAGATGGGGGCTTGGAGTCAAGCCTGCATTAATGGCACTTAGAAACACCATATCCACAACCACATATTATTGGCTTTGCCTTTCCACCAAGAACTAGTGCTCTTTCGTAAATCAATTTTATTCTTTTTCTTCATCCATTTGGAAACAATCAAAGGGGAAAGGGGAAACCTTATATACAGCTTAGATAAATAAAAAAAAATTATTCCATCAAACAGAAAAGAATAAAGGAAATCAAGTGACAACCATATGGTACAAGGTGGTGGACAACCAAAAAGCTAAAGTCGTTGAAATTCTATATTCTTTCTTTTATCACTTGCGTTAGTCTCACTCTCCTCCATTCCCAGAATCATAAGAAGAAGAAGACGAAGAAGGATGCATGATTACGCTGGTCTGATCATAGCAACTGCACTGTTTGGGTTCTTGTGCCCAGGATTGTTAATTCAGCTACCAGGAAAGAACAAGCCTGTGGAATTTCTAAGCATGAAGACCAATCTGCTAGCTATGGTTTTACACGGTGTCATATATGGTTTGCTTCTTGTTCTGTTCCTCGTAGTGCTCAACATTCACATCTATGCCTAGCTTATCCTAGCCTTCTTTTACCATCAACTCTTAATTGTCTGTGTGTCTGTCTTGTCTTTCATATCTATCCCTGGATGGAAATGGATATATCTTAACCAGTTTGATTGCCATGTATTGTATGTGTTACTTAAATATATATCATGGAATAACAATTAAGGTGGGATGCCTGCCTGCTTATTCTGTATTTTTCTCTACTCTTCTTTGAGCAGATATTTATTTTTGTTTCTAGCACAGCAAAATAAAGCTTTTCATTTGATTATTGCCTTTACGAAAATTCATCTATTTGTTTGCGTTTTCTCTCCCTCTCCCTTTCGAAGTGACTATTTGTGCTTTATTAGAGTGTGTTAGGATCGGTTTACGCGTTTAGATGGGGGTGAATAAACGCTTGACGCTTTTCTGGTATTTAACCGGTACTTGATATTTATCTAAGTGTGATTTGTGCGGAAGCAAGTCGGTCGGTTTGAACCAAGACCAATAAAGGTGTGATGTGTTAGTTTCTGTATGTAAGGAAGACACCGGTTTGTTTTTGGAAGTTCGGAGTTAAATCTCCTACGTTTCCCCTTCTTCCGGCAAGGAAGGTTCACTAGACTTCAGTTATACACTCACTGTACAACCTACCCAGCTGCCCTCAGCCTTATCTAGTGAATCACCTAGGCAGTCGCATAATACAATCCACCTACTTCAACAGCTTTTTACGGTCCGTCGGAAAGGAACTCACTTACTAACTGATCACCGGTTTAAGTACAGTGAGGACAACACCTACAACGACTTACTCAATCGCTCAACGTCGTAATACTCTTATGCTTGATTTTGCTTGAAAATTGGTGAAGTAGTTTCTTCATCATGCCTCTCTTCTTTTTATAGTTGGCCTGAAGAATGGAGCCGTTGTGTGATAGCTCCTTGTACCAGACTATGCATTAAACGCATTTACCCAGGTACTGTCTGGTCTTCATAGCAGTTCGCGCTGTGCCAATTGCTTTTTCCTTTTTAAGCTAAACTTGACTTAAACTTGCCTCCTCCTGGCAGCCTTGCATTAATTGCTTTAGCAGAAGTCTTCAACATCCCGCCTTAAATAAATTTGAATCTTTGTACACGTGGCAGGTCCAGTATCTGTACTTCGGTCTTGTCACTTTGTCAGTTCCGGTAGTTATACTCCGGTCTTGGCACTTTATTAGTTCCGGTATCTGGCGCGTTTTTAAACTGCTGACTGTTATCCGGTCTCTGACGCACTTATGACCTGCTGACTGATATCCGGTCTCTGACGCACTTGTGACCTGCTGACTGGTATCCGGTCTTGAGTCTTCGTTTAACCGGTTATACTCAGTGAAGTTTAGACAATCACCAAAACTGTTTAATTTGAATTCTTTGATTCATGATACTTAACAGAGTGATTTCATGAATGAAGGGTTCGAAGCGACTATCTGTGCTTTCTTAGAGTGATTTTTTGAGTTTGAGTTCTCGGCCTTCGTCTATAGGAGATCTGCGGGCATCCTTCGGACTCTTTTAGTTGGATTTGATATTTTACCATGCGAAAATCCCAAGAGGAACAATATCTATAATTACGTCAATCTATACAAGAATATAATAACGAAACCAATTTCCAAGTTAATGCGATTTGTTTTTGTTTACTTGTTGCATTGTGTGTTATAATATATAAATATATCAAATTACATCTTTTATTAAAAATTAAAATAATAGAAATTAAATTTAATTTAATTCATTTATTATAAAATTAAAGGTGGAATATCTAAAAATAGTAAATAAATGATTGTGGATGTTTTTTAATATATTAATTTATTTTTTAATAAAGCTTAATTGACATACTAATGGATTATTTATGTCAATACACTTAATAAAAAATGGAATAAATGATTTCTTTTATTATTATTTTTTTTTATCAATAAAGTGCTAATCATTAGGTAGGCCTTGCATGACCCACATAAATGAATCGGAGAAGTAATAACTCATGTCATTATCAAACTATTCTTGACGAAACCTAAATAACATAGTCAATTAGAAACCCCCTCGAAATGCAACGGTCTTGTACTTTTATTCTAACCGAAGTAAGATGTCTGAACCATAAAGTCAGTTTCCGTCTTACGATATCTTTCATTTAATTCAATGGGGTCCCAAAACATAGAGTTTGACAGTCATCTCAAATGGCTGAAGCAATCGTTTCGAAAGTCAATCGTTAGCAATTGGTACAGGCATACTCATAGATGATTCGATTGCGATAAATACAATATATATTCTTACTGAAGTGAAAGAGCAAGTGCATGTGAGGTCTCGTTTACTCCCTGCAATTTGCCATCGGATGCTAGCTGGACAATTTAATATATTTTTCGCCTATAATTAACTGGTATTATTTGTTGCTATAATATTGTTTTGTTGTTAATGCCATCGGAAGCAAATGCAAGTGGGCATCAAAATCGTATGTGCATCGGTTGATGATGATGGGCAAAACCAGAAAATAGGACAAGCCATGAATGAATAGCACAATAATTCGTTTTGTCAAATTTTATTAAATATACACGTGACAAGAATGTGCACTTATTTCCGATGATGATAAAATTCTGAAGCCATCTTCTCCCTTTATTTGTTATTATTTTGAATCCATCATTATCTCCCGACATCAAGAGAACACACATATTATGATATCCTCCTCCCCCTCCAAAGTCAAATAAGTCTCTGTACGTTGATTTCTCTCCCAACAAGGACGAGTCTCCTCTCCCCGTAAAACCAAATTCTTTTGATTACTGAGCCTTAAAAGAGAAACATGTCTTCTCTACGCGAGAGTCTCTCTTCATTTTTCAACAATAGATGGCTGGTTTTTGTTGCCGCAATGTGGATACAATCATGTGCTGGTGTTGGGTATTTGTTTGGCAGCATCTCACCAACCATAAAAAATTCTTTGAGCTACAATCAAAAACAAATTGCGAGATTGGGTGTTGCGAAAGATTTAGGTGACAGCGTCGGATTTTTGGCTGGTAGCTTATGTGAGATGTTGCCTTTGTGGGCTGCTCTTTTGATCGGTGCAATTCAGAATTTTGTTGGCTATGGTTGGGTTTGGCTTGTAGTCACGGGTAGAGTTCCGGTCTTGCCTTTGTGGGCTGTGAGTATCTGTCTATCTTGGTTCTTTTCTTTTCTGCCTTCGATCCTTCGTTTTCCCCTTCTATTGTTTTTCTACTCGGATTGATATTTATTAGTTTGAACCTGATGCATATTGGACTGTGTAGATATCATTTTGATCACCGATCCCTTATGTATGCGATTAATGCAATTATCATAATTGAGCTTCCAATAGCCCCTTTTTGTTTAACTGAACATGATTTTAATCGGTATGAATGTGATCCCTTGAATTGCATGTCTAGTCTAGGCTACGTACTCTGTTGATTGGTAGGAAGTACAGAAGATGCACTTTTCTGTTTGCTTCGTTTTGTAATCTGTAGGCGTCCTATGTTGACCCAGATCTTTGCACTCTGATGAGCGTCTACATAATGCACTTGGATTCTATCTGAAAATATATGTGCTTTTCTTCCTTTGATCTCATAATACCTATTTAAGTTTTTCCTACATTTTTTATACGCAGATGTGCGTTCTCATCTTTATTGGAACCAATGGCGAAACGTACTTCAACACAGCAGCACTCGTCTCTTGCGTTCAAAACTTCCCCAAAAGTCGTGGTCCTGTTGTGGGGATTCTGAAGGGTTTTGCAGGGCTTAGCGGTGCAATTCTAACACAGATATACGCCTTAATGCACTCTCCAGACCATGCTTCGCTGATATTCATGGTTGCGGTTGGGCCAACGATGGTGGCCATTGCTCTGATGTTTGTCGTGAGGCCAGTAGGAGGCCACAGACAAATCAGATCGTCAGATGGATTCAGCTTCTCCATTATTTACAGCATATGCCTCCTTTTGGCTGCATATTTGATGGGGGTCATGCTTGTACAAGATCTAGTGGATCTAAGCAGTTTGGTGATTACAATCTTGACTGTGATCTTATTTGTGCTTTTGTTTATTCCTATTGCCATCCCGGTAACACTGAACATTTCTGGGGAACAAAGATCTCCAATAGAAGAGGCTCTTCTACCCAATACATCAAAACAAGGGTCAAGCAAGTCTGAAGAATACGCTCAGGAAATCATATTTAGTGAAATGGAAGATGAAAAGCCCAAAGAAGTAGATTTGCTTCCCGCTTCTGAGAGATATAAGAGAATTGCTCAGCTCCAAGCAAGGCTAGCCCAAGCTGCTGCAGAAGGTGCAGTAAGAATCAAGAAAAGAAGACCACATAGAGGGGAAGACTTCACTTTAATGGAGGCATTGATAAAGGCAGATTTTTGGCTCATATTTTTCTCTCTTCTCTTGGGTTCTGGGTCCGGATTGACTGTGATCGATAACTTGGGACAGATGAGCCAGTCTTTAGGTTACGATAACACGCATGTCTTTGTCTCCATGATCAGCATTTGGAACTTTCTGGGTCGTGTTGGCGGTGGTTACTTCTCCGAAAAAATTGTCCGGTCTGAATCCAGACTAGTTTTAGTAGAAAACGTACTTCTTTGACTCACTTGGGTGTTTAATTTAAATTGTTTTGCAAATATGATGATACAGGGACTATGCATATCCAAGACACATAGCCATGGCGGCTGCACAGGCCATAATGGCAATAGGGCATTTCTTCTTTGCCATGGGTTGGCCTGGTGCAATGTACCTTGGAACACTTCTTGTGGGACTAGGCTATGGAGCACATTGGGCAATAGTGCCAGCTGCTGCATCGGAGCTCTTTGGATTGAAAAAGTTTGGTGCAATATACAATTTTCTTACCGTAGCAAACCCTGCTGGTTCCTTAGTTTTCTCGGGTGTCATTGCTAGTAGTATATATGATAGAGAGGCAGAGAAACAAGCACACGGTCAAAATCATATCTACCGTAGTTTATCATCTCCGTTTACAAGTTATGTGCATCTTGAAGAGCCGCTGAAGTGTGAAGGTGCCATATGCTTCTTTTTAACTTCTTTGATCATGTGTGGACTTTGCATCATTGCTGCTGTTTTGAGCGTGATTCTGGTGTACCGAACAAAGACAGTCTACGTCAATCTCTACGGTACAACTCGAAGGTGAATGGTGAAGCCTACACTACACACAAAGAAGATCGATCCCATCTTGGTGTAATGTTTCCGTATTTGTTTGCGAGGTTGTTACTTTCATTGAGTTTCTCTGTGGTAGGATGAATGTGCCAGTGCTATCTAAACATCAGCACGGGTTTTTTTTTCATTGGTGGCTGATGTGTGATTGATTAATACTATCTATGTTGGGGTTGTATGAATATGTTGAGACTTGTTCTTTGGGTCTTTTGCGAATTTTTGTCGAAGGGGCGATTCTGAGTCTGAATGATATTTACTTGCTTTACTATTGCCTCTTATGGCTCGTGAAGTTTACAGCCAATTTTGGCATATAATATCAAAGATAACGGAGAGGGCTAACTGAACGGCCATATCTCTTCATTCATGGCAAGCACCAACTATTATGGTTTATTGCACCTTGCATGTTTTTCGAGGGTTTTGGCCTCGGGCTAACTGATATAAAAATGTCGGTTTTAGTTAATTCTTATATATGTAGACGAACCGAAATGTACTACACCTCTTGATGCAGCAGCCACAAAACGAACGAACTTCATCTTATGTTCTGAACCTCACATTCCTCCAAGAGATGGGTTGGGATGACCAACGTTGTTTATTTGCTCCTAGAAGAATCGTGTTTCTGACAAAACAATTTGAAGACTAAAGGAAAACTTATACAAGTAAGTACTCGTCAATTTATATATACTCGTTATTATTATGTAATGGATCATCTTCATAATAACACGAAAGCTATTTATTATAGATGAAAAGGTTGAAGAGCACGGGGAATATATTATTGCAACTTCACATGAATCATATCATCATCGGGGTTTTATTATTTAAATTTGTGGATGGGGCCCATCCAGTCCAGAAACAGACAGCTCAATAATTGCAACACCGATTTGATTATAATAAACTGACTCGTAATGTATTCGAAAGGCCAAATCTAGTTGCGATGCTCCACTCCATCACGAGTCTTGCTACATGTGTCCTTCATAAGGGATCATGGCTGATCTGTCAATTGCCACATGGTATTGAATAATATTACGTAATCTTGATGAATTGTAGTAATAAACTTTTAAGTTCCCATACTCTTTGATGTTGAAAGTGACAATTGTGTAAAATATGCACTGGCTTCACATTTAAAAATTTAGAAATAAAGAGAAAAGCCTCCCAATTGCATTGTCCGTTTGCCCTCCAAGAGAAGCGGAAATCGATTTACATTACAAGAGAAGTAAGTTTCTTTCTTTATCTGAGCCGATGATGGATGATTATAGCAACAAGTCTGTTGAAGAAGAAGCAGCAAGCCAAGTTGAAGAAGATGAAGTAGAACGAGACTTCGAAAGCAATGATCTTCAACACCCTCTGCTCAAAAGGAACCGAACGCTTTCTTCTAATCCGTTGGCCATAGTAGGAGCCAAAGTTTCTCACATAGAGAGCTTGGATTACGAGTAAGCACTTTTGATTTTGCTGGTTGATCCTATAACCATAATACTGTTATGAATGTTCTTGTACTTATACTACTGTTATGATGTTAGGATCAATGAGAACGATCTCTTCAAGCAGGACTGGAGAAGCAGATCAAGAGTCCAAGTGTTGCAGTACATATTCTTGAAATGGTTGTTGGCCTTCTTAGTTGGGCTTCTCACGGGATTAATAGCTACTCTGATTAATCTTGCGGTTGAAAACATCGCTGGTTATAAATTTCTTGCGGTGGTCAAATATATCGAACAGGAAAGGTAATCAAAAGCTATCGCTAACCATCAAACATAGATCGGTAAATTATCGTTCTCATTCTGATATATTTGAATGGAGCAGATACATGGCAGGATTCATATACATGGCCGGAGTAAATTTTCTTCTAACTCTAGTAGCTGCCCTTCTCTGCGTTCTTTTTGCACCTACAGCAGCTGGCCCTGGAATTCCTGAAATTAAAGCGTATCTCAATGGAGTGGACACACCTAATATGTTTGGAGCAACAACATTACTTGTTAAGGTAAAAAATGATCTGTTTGATTGAACTGCGTTTTGTGACATCTCGCATGACTAAATGAATTTAATAGATTAAAGCCAAACTTTCGCAGATCATTGGTAGCATTGGAGTAGTCTCTGCAGGTTTGGATCTTGGAAAAGAAGGACCTCTCGTGCACATAGGAAGCTGCATTGCTTCGTTATTAGGACAGGGGGGACCCGACAATTACCGCATAAAGTGGCGCTGGCTTAGATACTTCAACAATGACAGAGATCGGCGAGATCTTATAACATGTGGCTCCTCATCAGGTGTTTGTGCAGCTTTTCGAGCACCCGTGGGTGGGGTCTTATTTGCTTTGGAAGAAGTGGCCACATGGTGGAGAAGTGCTTTGCTGTGGAGAACATTCTTCAGCACTGCAGTTGTGGTCGTTGTGCTGAGAGCATTTATGGAGATATGCAAATATGGAAATTGCGGACTTTTCGGCCAAGGAGGGCTAATCATGTTTGATGTGAGTGAGGTTTCAATAACGTACCAGGCAGTGGATCTCGTCCCTGTGGTTGTGATAGGAGTTATCGGTGGTGTTTTGGGGAGCCTTTACAATTACCTTCTGCACAAAGTGCTGGTGTTCTACAATGTCATCAACAAGTGAGCTAGACGATCTTTTTTTCCTTTTTATGACTTCTAATTCTGAACCTTGCACTGTATTTCTGTTTTGCAGAAAAGGCAGATGGCATAAACTACTACTCGCTTTAAGTGTGTGCGTTTTTACTTCCCTTTGCCAATATGGGCTTCCTTTCCTTGCCAAGTGCCAGGCCTGTGACCCTTCCCAATCTGACTCGTGTCCTAACAGCGGCCGAGCCGGAAATTTCAAGAAATTCAACTGCCCGGATGGTTATTACAACGACTTAGCCACTCTCCTCCTTACAACAAACGATGATGCTGTTAGAAACATTTTCTCCACCAACACTCCAAGAGAGTTCCTTTTGTCGTCCCTGGTCATCTTCTTTGTGTTATATTGTGTACTGGGACTCATCACTTTTGGCATAGCCGTTCCATCTGGTTTGTTCCTCCCCATAATCTTAATGGGCTCGGCCTACGGGCGAATGCTTGGTATAGCCATGGGACCATACACAAAGATCGATCAAGGACTATACGCTGTTCTTGGTGCAGCCTCTCTCATGGCTGGTTCGATGAGGATGACCGTTTCTTTATGCGTAATATTTCTCGAACTCACCAACAACCTTCTCTTGCTACCCATCACGATGCTGGTTCTTTTAATAGCTAAAACTGTGGGAGACTGCTTCAACCCAAGCATATACGAGATAATCTTAGAACTTAAAGGCCTGCCTTTCATGGAAGCACACCCTGAGCCATGGATGCGAAATATTACAGTCGGTGACCTCATTGATGCTAAGCCGTCAGTGGTGACGCTTTGTGGAATTGAGAAAGTTGGTCGAATAGTGGAAGTTTTGAAGAACACAACGCACAACGGTTTTCCCGTTCTGGATTCTGGGGGTTCGCCAAGTGGCAGCGGCGCAATTGAACTTCATGGGGTGATACTGAGAGCTCATCTCATCTTGGCGCTGAAGAAGAAGTGGTTCTTGATAGAACCTAGAAGAACTGAAGACTGGGAAGTGAGACGGAAGTTTACCTCCATTGACTTGGCCGAACGAGGTGGGAAGATAGAGGAGGTGACGGCGACAAAGGAGGAAATGGAAATGTATGTTGATTTGCACCCACTGACTAATACAACGCCATATACTGTGCTCGAGAGTGCCTCTGTTGCAAAAGCAATGGTTCTCTTTAGGCAAGTCGGGATCAGACATATGCTTGTCCTGCCGAAATATCAAGCAGCGGGGGTAAGTATCATTTTCCATTAACCTTTCTTACTGTACAATTACAGAGATGTTTTCGAGATGCAGCTTTTTATTTGGGCAGGTATCTCCAGTGCTGGGAATTTTGACGAGGCAGGACTTGATTGCTCACAACATATTGAGCGCCTTCCCACACCTGGAGAACTCCAAGGGAAATAAAAAGGGACATTGATTTCATTCTCATCTCCATATACTATGTTCTTTTTTTCTTTTAAAAACAAAAGTAATTTTTTTCCCTACATTTATGGAACAGTTATTCTATCTCAGGATTAATACATGTATCTCTCGTTATAAAGACCATCACAGATGAAGCACTCAAAAGAAGAAATAACAGCATGCCTTGTTTGTGTTGAATATATGTTTTACTTTTCGACATTTCATAAGCAGAGTGGGTGAGGGAGAGAACAACCATCATCTGTCTCCAGCAGTATCAGAACATGACCAGTTTATAGCAGCAGAATTGGAGTACAAAGTAACAGATAGTAAGACAAAACTAATCGTCAGTGCCAAAGTAACGGTCACCAAATTCACCCAGACCGGGTATTACACGGAATTCATCATTTAGCGCCACGTCGATCTCTGATGTCACTATTTTCAAGGAGGGGAATCGCTTGCAAACACAGTGGATACCTTCAGGCGCCTGCATCGGGAAGAAATGCATGAATGCGCCATTCATTGTCCCTATAGCAATCGGTAATATGAGCAAGACTCCAAAAACTCACCGATATCAGATTTAGGAATATAATGTGGGATTCTGGGACTCCTTTCTGGATAAGTAACTCAATTGCCTGATTAGCAGAGTTTCCTTGAAAGAAAAAAAAAAAGAAACTCTACTTCACATTCCATACAAATTTAAAACTCATCGGCAATTGTGGATTGTTACCCGTAGCCAGAACCGGATCAAGTAGGAGCACATGGCGTTCACAAATATCATTAGGAAGTTTTTCATATATAAGCTGTTGAAAAAAAAGAATATAAAGAAAAGCATTAGCATTTGTGTTATTACTTTTCAGCGCAAGCCATATGGAAATTGGATAAGAACCTGCTTCCCGTCATCACCGTCGCGGTGGATCAAAATCTTCCCTATCTTAATCCCTTTACAGCAAGCACGGAGTGCATTTTCCATGCTTTCGCCACTGCAAAATGTATAACCAAATATTTTCACCAACATCCACAAATATCCTTTTGTCATGGTTATTGGTTGGTACTGTCTATAAGAAGAAGAAATTTTTCCAGCGCCAAATGCATATCGTACGCCATAGGAAGAAGATAAACAAGCAAATTCACAATCATCATGTTTGTCATATTACGGCCCGGTTAATATTACCTTCGAACAATAGAAACTCCACACAATTTCTTGCAGAAGTCGACGCCAGTATACAAGGACCCTGAAACATATCCCCACAGTTCCAATACACAAAGTAAATAAAGTAAAAAACTTCTGCATGTGTTGATTACTTTACATTACAAAAGAAGAGGCACAGTCATCAATAATATCATCTGACATACCAGTAGGGGTGACAATTTGCTTCTCTGTGAAAGGTAGATGGCCAAGACCATGCTCCACAACCTGATACATAAAAGCGTAATGAAAAATAAGCACCCGATGTGGTCTTCCATAATTTCAGCATTAAAAGAACTCACTATTACCAGACGGATAAGTCTATCAGAGTAAAATACAAAATCATGTTTTGATATGTCTCGATCTCGAATCAGGGTATGCATACCTCTTATCTGCAACATGGATGTCCGCGTAAGAATAATAGATATGCCAAAAAACAAATCCAAAAATGCCTATAGTATTACGAATTGAAATAATCAAGCACCTGAAAAGTCGACTGAATAACATTCACGTTTTCATATATTTTACACAGGTCGTGCTGCCCAAGCTTCGTGCGGATATGCTGGACAATCAAGTCAATTGCAACGTGATTATCACCCCCACGAGGTATTATAACATCAGCATACTTTTTGGATGGAAGGATAAAATCCTCAAATGCAGGCTTCACAAATTTTGCATACTGCATACAAAAACATCATTAGTAAAAGTAAGATGGCGTGGTCAATATATAGTAACAGGCAGCAGCATTACCTGTTCAAGAACCGAGTTAATATCCCTACCCCTTTCCACTGTATCACGCCTTATTCTTCGAGCCAGCCTCACATCAGCATCTGAGGGAATAAACCAATAAGATATCATAGAAGAAAAAAAATCATCAAGCTCCAAATGCATCACAATAAAGGTGCAAGTGTACTGCACAAGAGTTTCACAATTCACCTGCATCTACAAAAATTTTCATGCTCATCAAGTTCCGTACTCGTTGATCGTGAAAAACAAGTATGCCCTCTAATATGATTACATCAGATGCGTTCACCTGGAAATATGAGAAAATTAGCATTCAATGTCCCCTTGCATTCACCCGAAACATTCTTGCTTTACCAAAATTTGCAAAAGACATAGTGGACCATCAACGGAATCAATCAATTAGAAACACAAAAGTGCACCTGACGGAAGCTCTCTGAACACCTTTGATGCGTTTTAAAATCATATATCGGCACATGTACAGGTTGGCCGCTCTTTAGCTTTTCAATGCACTCAAGGAACTGCTCTGTGTCAAAAGCATCTGTAACAGAATGTCAAAATAATTAAACCCCAATGTGCTGTAAGAAAGCTGAGGAAACCAACTTCAAGCCAGACAGTACAACTGACAAGATTATATAAACTCTAGGCCACCTGGGTGATCGAAATTGTATTCGTGCACACGCTTCAACTCTTCAGGAGTCAAACCACGGTAGAAAGAGTCCTGCACTACCACCCGGTAAAGAGATTACTAAATCGCAGTACAAGATACGTCAATCAACCCTTGAGATGTGAAAAAAGAAAAATCTTGAAAGACCTAGGCGGGTTAGAAAAACGTCTCGTTTAATGGCATCCCACTACATTCCCTGATATCCGCCAAATGCGCTATATGAATATCTAAATGTTCACTCAAAGAAATACCTGATTGACAAGAACAACGCGATGATCGTGAAGTTGCTGGATAATCATATCACAAACTGTTGTCTTTCCCGACGCAGTCCCTCCGGAAACCCCTGCCCTCCACGCCATGAGATTGAAAAGATTAAATAAAACTAAAGCACATTAGTAAAGGGGAGGGACGAGGGCTAATAAAAGAGAAATTCACCAATTACAAAAGGCTCTTTGTGCGCGGTGGTGACATCTGCAGCGGCAAAAGAGGGAATTGAAGAGGTGCGTGGAGAAGGTGAAGGTGAGAGAAGGCCGGAGAAGTGTGGGCCTGAGGCTGCCTCCATTACGTAGTCGACAGTCGTTGATTCTTCCGTTGGCATCTAATGTGAGTATTATTCCTTCTTCATATTGATTCTTGCTGTTCTTAGGATAGTGAAGAAGAATACAGAAGCGATGGCTTCTTCGTTTCTATGCCTCTCTGCTCCGAGTCTCAGGGGTAGGGGTGGGCATCGGGTCGGGTAGTTCGGGTTCGGGTTAAGATTTTCACTACCCGAACCCGACTCGATCTACGTCAGTACTAGCTTGTCGGGTATTTATCGGGTTCGGGTACCCGACGTCGGGTACCCTATTTGAATTGAAAATATGACTAAAAATATTATAATGCAATATAAATATTAAAATATTATACAAAATATGATATATAATATTGGATATTTTATTTTAAATAAATATAATATATACATATTTTTATATGTTTATTTATAAAATTTTTGAGAATATATTTTTAATTTTTATAATGATTTATTTATTGATAATAAAATATCATTGTTAATTATGCAACTAAAATAAGAAATTAATCGAAATATTATTTAAAACTTTAACACAACTCACGTCTCACGTTAGATATTGATATCTAGATGTGTAATTATATTTTTTTAACGTTAAAGTATAAAAACTAATATATTTTTCTCAAAATAATTTGTCGGGTACCCGAATAACCCGTTCGGGTAGTAAATTACTACCCGATACCCGACCCCCAAATTACCCGACCCGAACTATCCGAACCCGATCGAATTCGGGTAAAACCCGAATACCCGAACCCGAACGCCCCCTACTGAGGGGGTTGATAGATAGATGTTACATTCCGTGGTTTTGATTTGTACCGTTACGGTGGAAATATCCGTTCATTTTAGGGGCATTTTCATTTCAGGCCCCTACATAAGTATAATTTAGGGTTCAGACCCTTTTCGGAAAATATTTAGTTTTAAGGACCCATTTTTATACAGTACCACTTTATTGCTCTTACATACAAGTATGTTGAAATTCTGTACCACAAAATCATAATCCGGTACCAATTTATGATCATCTGATACCATTTTATTTTCACAGTACCACTTTATTGCTCTGACATACCAGTATGTTGAAAGTTTGTAAAACAAAACAATCATTCTATACCAGTTCATATATTTCTCATACCACTTTTTCACACCACACAAAATGGGTCCTTTAACCTAAAAAATTCTTAAACAGTGTCTGAATTCGAAATCAAACCCTTAAAGGGGCCTGATTTCGAATTGACCCTTCATTTTATGAAGCTCTACTGACTGCTATCATTAATTCAACACATTAAAATTAAAAATTGAAATTGGATATAAAGTTTGGTTTTATATTTATTTTATATACTATATAAATGACAAAAACGGTATACAGTATTATAAATGACAAATTGACATCCAAAGAATCTCACCAATTATAAAAGTACGTAGTTATATAAAAACTTTGCATGTCAGACCCATTTTCAGAAAAAATTTCATATAAGTACCCGTTCGATTGTGTGTACCATTTTCTCAGTCTTGACGTATCTTTCTGTATGTGTATTAAGTACCGTATCACGCGTATATATGGTACCCACATATGATAATTATATACGGTCTATATGGTACATTAATGTGTGTAATATGTGTACCATGTTCTCACTATAGTACCACAATATGTTTCCATATGGTGCCTAAATGTGTTCTATGTGGCGTAACAGGTAGCAATGTGCAAAAATTTTATTCTGACAGGTACCTGCATATAAAAAAAATCTAACAGGGGTCTGATTTGCGAATTTTTTTTTATAATTGGTATTATGTGTAAAGATCCCAATTATAAATTGCAATTATTGTTATTATAAATACTGTTATTTCCGGCTGATGACACGGTCGTCACAATTGGCCCGCCCCACCCCATTCATACTTCCAATATTAATATTAATTAAGAGATACTCCCTCTGTTTCATAATACATGTCGTTTAAGGATATTACACGCATATTAAGAAATAAAGTAAAATCTCCATTATACCCTTAATTAATTATATTATCTAATTTAATTTAACAATTCTATTAAATATAAGGGGTAAAACTGGAAATAATCAATATTGTTATCTTGAAAACTGTAAAACGACATGCATTTAAGAACAAAAATAAATTCTAAAACGACATCTATTATGAAACAGAGTACTTATTTAGTTATCTTTTGTGCTGTTCCTCCTCAGCAACAAATTAGGTGCGCGTGCCATATGAACACTTGTCATTTGAGATTATATGATATTACATAGCATTGCATGACGATCTTATTGGTGATAAGTGGAAACAAACGAAAGATACGGTTGGATATTATACATACATACATACATACATACATACATACATACATACATACATACATACATACATACATACATGTTCTCTTGGAGGAAGGAGGAGAAGGGCTCATCGTCGTTTTGTTGCTGTCAGTATAACTGATAATTGAGTTGAGACCAACATTTGACATCTTCTATTCTGTCCATTCCTTTCTTACAAAACATGTACCATTGATTTTGGAGGAGGAGACCGATCTTTCCTTTCCATTTCCTCCTCCTCCTCAGTGCCTAAACTTTCTTTAAACAGTTGAGATAGTCTCTTTTTCTTGTCTGGACTGTATATGAAACTGTGATGGACAGGTGTGCTCCCACGAGATGGGGTAAAATCTGCAGCAACAACAACAATATTTAATTTCCAAGTAAATAAATAACATCTTCATCAAAAAAAGCTAACTGTAGAAATTCTCACCTCCGTTAACACTGACGAAATCATCATCTTCACAATCTGATTCTAACCAAGGTTGGGAATCAAAGAAAGCTTCATCTTTGCTGCCTGTAACATAGCATGTGACTGACTAGTGAGCCTTCTTGTCAGATAGATCAATACTAAAAGCGGAAACTCTAAGTGATTAATTAGTCACAGGCTCACAGCAGTAAAGCAGTAGTAGTCTTTTACTGCATTAGCAAGGCTGGTGTGTCTTACTTATCATTACAACTCTTATTACTATTGGTAAGTCATACATGATGATGATGATGACGACGATGATGATGATGATAAACTTACGTTTAATGCTGGCTGAGATGAGAAGGTTTGTGTGGCTAGGCTACGGTAGGTATCATGAGAACACTAACAACTAACTCGGCTTTTTTTACCTTGCCCAAAGTACAGAACTTGCTCAAAATCGAAGGCCAAATAAAGCTCAACATGTTAGATACAACACCACACGACCTGTCTGTCATCATTAACAAACCTTCCTTGAACCATATGCAGCAACTATCTCAGAAATCATAATAAATTTCCAAAACCAACAATCATAACCGAAAAGAAAGATTAGAAGAGAGAGAAAAAAAATTGTGTCTCGCAAGTATAGGGTTATTTAGTTATTTACGCCACCGTATTGTTTATTAAAAATTCAAACTTTATAGATCAAGATAATGCTTCAAGTAAACTGAAAGGAGTGGATGAACCACGCTGCCTTACCAGAGAAACGAGCTGATGACGCTTGGGACTTGTTAATTAACACGTCAGACACCGTAAGAGCGTGGGCCGTATCTTTGACCGGCGATGGCATAACAAGCTTCTCAGTTTTAGACCAAAAGCGGCGCTTCTTCATGGCTGATTCCGAGCCACTGTTCAACGAGACACACGAACCCATGATATTTCTCCAACCCCTTCAAATACCAGAAGCGAATCGTATCGTATCATCAACCAACAAAAGAGAAAAGAAAGAAAAGAGTGGTCAGAATCACACACAAGTGAAAAAGTGGTAGAAGAGACAGAGACGGAAGGAAATGAAGGATATACAGTTGGCCTCGTCTCAGAACTAACGTTACTACGCTACACAACACATGGAAATAATAATAAATCGATTAGATTTGATTAGATGGTGAAGCTTATGGCGTTGAAATATGGGAATATTATTATTAAATGAGGCCACGTATCAGTAGTAGTAGTATATCGTACATATCGTATAACTGATGGTAAAATTTCATTTTTCAGTTTTATCTTCGTGTGTTCTTAAAATAGATGATATGAATAAGATAAGAGGTTAGTGGGCCGGGGACCCACCTGAAAAGTCGTATATTATTGGAGTTTATTAATTGGATTTTGTTCGCTTCCGAGTGTTGAGCATCTTTCTTTACAACGTAAGCGTCGTCACTAATCGGCGATTTAATCCTAGAAAAATGATTAGAAGTTAAATGTCCGTTCGACTTGATTATTACCATTTACTCGACATAATGAAAAGAAAAACTACTTTTATTGAAAACTTCCGAAAGATATGTAATTAAATGGAGCATGTGATCTAGCGAGCGCCTAATCTACTATCGTGTGGTCAATATATCAGATTTGAATGCTCGTTGGGTTTTGAATCTGATTACCGTAAAGTATTAATAAAGAAATGTTGGGTAATATGTATGTATGTAATGTATATATATGTATGATATGCACGTAAAAAATACCTACCTACGTATATTGTTCATGATCATTTTAATAAAACAAAGTACGGGCGATTAAATGTCAAACATGGGCGGCGGAGTTGAATTTTCGCATCTAAAAAGAGGAGATTTTCTCATGTATTTTGTTCAAATTTGGGCCTATTGTCAGTCCACTTACGCAGAAAATCATCAGCCCGTCGGAGAATCAAAATTGGAATTCCGTTTATCATTCATCTCGCTCGCAGCAGCCAGAAACAAATCCTTTCGGACTCCGTCGAAAATTAGGTACACCTTACCCGTCAGTCAATTCACCAACCAATCGATCTGCTTTCGGACTCCTTCGAAAATTTCCAACTGTTCCGTGGCATTTGGACTCCAACAAGTATGGTGCTGCCAAAAATTGCGCCTTCTATGTTATCGTCGGACTTCGCTAACTTGGCTTCGGAGGCACAGCGAATGACCCGTTACGGCGCCGATTGGCTGCACATGGACATCATGGTTTGTATATATTGAAAACCGACCTCCTTCGCTTTTTGTCCCCGTTTTCTTTTCTCTTTTCCAAAGATATAGATTATGGGCATGTCGTCCTACTGCTTGAGCTAATTTGATTTCGTTGTTAGATATAAAAAAAATGCTTTGGACACATATTTAGCTCGGAATTGTGACAGTATTTCATGTGCGGTAATTTGTTGCTACTTTTGAATAATTAACTATGTACTGATGAATTCATTCGAAAAGTTTCTTTATGTTGTTTTTTTGTTTTGCAACCACGAGTCAAGCGTAAATATGCCTTAATCCCTCTAAGCCATTAAACTGTAAACAGATTCAGCTGCTGAAAATCACAGTTTAATGGCTTAAGAGGGATTAAAGAGGAGTTGTTTGGTGTCTTGATTGAATGTAGTACCATCAGGCATTTAATTTTAAAAAAAAATGTGTGTGACCTTTATGTTTTTTCATCAAGGAATTGCAGGAAATAAACGTCTTGACTTTTATTAGAATGTCAAGTGTTCCGAATCTGGAAAAATGTAGTTCTTGCTAGTTATTTCCTACCTACTCTTTTCTGGTTGTCATGGAAATCGTTGTTAGGCGATTTGGCTCTACTATCGTGGATTTTCGCATTTCGATCCCTTCTCTTCGTACTAGAGGTCATTTGGTTTGTCCTTTTATGACCTCTTTTCACTTACGACTCTTGGTTCCTTGCAGGATGGGTAGGTTTTTGCTCTTTGGTTGAAGAATCTCATCATTCACTTGGATTTAGTGAATGATAATTGGGACGTCGAGCTTGTGAAATATTTTAACTATTCGCTCAAGTTAAACTTGTCACTGTCTGACTTAACTATCTTGTCGTTCCATTTCTTATTCTGCAGACACTTTGTACCAAACCTCACAATCGGCGCTCCAGTTATTCAGAGCCTAAGGAAGCATACAGAGTATAACTTTTTCTTCCTCCACAGAACAGACACATCATTTCATGATCGTATTTCCGTTAGTAATTGTTTGAAGAGCAGCTATTCTCTTGCAGTGCTTATCTAGACTGTCACCTAATGGTCACAAACCCTCTGGATTATGTTGAGCCACTTGGAAAAGCAGGTGCATCTGGTTTTACTTTTCATGTGGAAGTTTCGAAAGGTAAAATGTCCTTTTTGGTAGCTTTCTTAGTTATGGAATTTTTCTAGAGCAGATTTACACTGTGATGAACCATTTCACCGAAGGTTTTTGGCTAGGGTCTGTAAAGAAGAATTTTTTTTTTTTTAAAAAAAAGGTGCTATGTTCTTATCCTTGCTTGGCAGATAACTGGCGGGAACTTGTCCAACAGATCAAAGCGAAGGGCATGAGGCCTGGTGTTGCCTTGAAGCCTAGCACCCCAATTGAAGAAGTGTATCCACTGGTAGTACTTGCGTAGAAGAGAAACCGTGCTCTTTCATGTAAACAGTGTCGCGTTACCTTTTGAATATGCGCTTTGTGGCAGGTTGAGGATGAGAATCCTGTGGAGATGGTACTCGTAATGACTGTGGAACCTGGGTTTGGAGGGCAAAAGTTTATGCCTGAGACGATGGATAAAGTATGTTGTCTCTTTTCTTTCTTTCTTAACTAACTAACTAACCATATTGGTGTTGGTTAACAACATTTCAATCTCAGGTGCGTGCTCTTAGGGGGAAATATCCATCGCTTGATATAGAGGTCTGACTCCTCCCTTATCATTCTTTAATAGCATTAGAATTGTAGACTCACAATTCATGATCGTTTTCAGGTCGATGGTGGTTTAGGACCTTCAACAATCGATCAGGCAGCTTTAGCCGGAGCTAACTGCATAGTTGCTGGAAGTTCTGTATTCGGATCAACACATCCTGATCATGTTATTTCACAACTGCGCAAGAGTGTGGAGGATGCTCAGAGAAGAAGGTCTATGTGAGGTATTATATAAATTCATAATCAGCAAATTCAGTTCATACGGAATGGATATTTTCAAGGCTCTTGTATAAGCCTATCATCGGATGCATCGTTACAACTTTTGTGTATCATTATCATAGGAAGTTTGCAATAAAAAACCACTCCTTCGGGTCACTTGGCGTTCGTGATTTATTACATTAGGGTTCTCCTATCAGGACTGTGTGTATAACATCTCCTGAGAAAACGTGATCCCTACAATGGAGTTACTTTACTTGATATTTATTTTACAGGATTGTGAGCAATGCAGTCATAAAACCATACACAATCTTAGTTGCATGCAGTGACACCTCTAACTCGGACTGAAAGAATAACTTCAATTGCGACAACAAGAAAAAAAAAATATTATAAAGCACTATCATAATCTAGAGCTTACCTAACGTGTGCAGTATGGGGCAATTATATTAAACTTATGACCAAACTTTGTCACAATCATGATATTGAAAAGAGAAAAAAGGTATACTTGTTTCATGACGTGGTGTCTGGTGAGAGCATCCTGGAAACACACAACAATCACGAGGGCAGGCTGATTTGACAAAGAAAAAGAGAAGGAAATCATACATGATTTTGTACCACGAAGACAATCTCCTTACTATTTACTCCTTTGTTCTAAAAAGAGAGTGGTTTAAGAATTTATCACATAAATTAAAACATGCGTTAAAATGTCTTTTATACCCCTCATTAATTATGTAACATGTACTTCCTCCGTCCCATTTATTTCTTTTAATCTTTTTATTTCGGGCGTCCAACATTCTTCTCATTTCTACTTTTGGTAAAAAATTATTCCAATAATTAAACTAATTACACCATTTATATTTAAAAAATGATTCTTAATTTGCGTGTCCACTAATCAGTTTTCTCTCTCCATTCCTTAAAAGTGTACTATAATATTAAAAGAATGTGGTTTCTTACCACTTATTTTTGGAAGTATTAAGTGGGACAGAGGTAGTATTTTTTGTGTTGAACCTTGTGCTGTTATTTAATATATGGGCAATTTTGAAAATACACATATATATTTTTTGAAAATACTCTAGCGACTTCATTGAAAAAAAAATATGCAGAAAGACTTCTTTTTAAGAAGAGAGGGAGTAAATTTTAGTCACGATTATTGAGATTATTGTACACCCTCCGTCCCAACAACTTTATCACATAAGTTGTTGGGCACGTAAATTAAGGTGGTATTATTATAATAAGATAGCACAGTGAAAATGTAAAAAAGTATATATTTTGATTACATGTTTTAAGAATATTTAATATTATTATATTGATAGTTTATGATAAAATCATCGCAACATCCGAAAATGAAAAAGAGGGACGGAGTGAGTATAAATTATCCAATATTTAAATGCCTTAAGACAGTTGACACCTATGGAGAAGTTACCGATTGTTTTGGCCAGTCATATAGTAGAGGATAAGCTCAAACTTGAAAGAATTACTGTCGGTGAAACATGGGTGACTGTGCCCCTTATTCATTTATTACCCCCAAAAATAATTATTACTGTCGAGTCATTCAGCTGAGTGAAAGGCGAGCAAGAAAAATTTCAAGTTCTTATATAAAAAAAAGGTTCTTCCACAACAATACGCATCCGTTTCTGTCTCAAGCAGTCTCTGTTTTTGTCTTCAGTCTCTGTCTGTTTCCGTCTCCCACATTCAAGCAGAGAACTTTGATCCGTCTCCCATGTTTTACGCACAGTTGTTGTCGAAGAAGGGTGCTTTGGGCGTCGTTTGGTTGGCTGCTCATTGTCTTAAGATGCTCAACAAGGAACAAGTCCAGCATACCAACATATCTGCTTCAGTTGGTTTGTGTCTCATTAATTATCTTTTTTCCCAAATTGATGGGTCGTCAGATGTCAACTTTATTTTTTTTGCCTCGATGTCTTTTGTTTTCATTTCTTGCATAAAGTTGACAAGGGAGAAAACTATTTTCCTTTTTATGATGTTTGCTTTTACCTATGTTCTAGTGTTAAATTGCTATTTTGTGAAACGTAAGTAGTTTTTGCATGTATGATTAAAAATTGCACTCTTCAGTTATCCCATTAAACAGCATTCGTGATGACGATGAGCTTATTAATGCTAAAGAGCTTTCTTTTGGCATGCTTGTCCCTTTGTTTTATATATTTGCAGAGTATTCTTATACACAGCTGATGCTTGTTGTTATATATCAGTAATAGTTCATGTTCAGACACAGTACTTTCCCGTTATGTGTGTGGCAATGCAATTTTTTATTTTATTTTTTAAATGAATCTACTACTAATGCAAGCGTGTTACTGAGATTTTTTTTATCAAAATTAATTTTATTTGTTGAACCATATCATTTGCTTTGATAGTTCTTGATAGACTCTGCCGATTTCGTTTTTCAGACAGGATACTAATAGATGAAGCACAGATATTCACTTATAGGATCCGTGCTTTCCTACTTTTGGGTGTGGTGAGGATTTACTCGAAGAAAGTCGAGTATCTGCTAATGGATTGCCTTGAAATCATGAACAAGCTCAACGGAGTTGAGACGCCACGTCGCAAAAGTAGGAGCATCAGATGTAACTACAGATCTATCGATCTACCAGCGACATTTGAACTTGATGTGTTTGACTTGGAACTACCTGAAAATCAAGATTCAGCAAGGTGAGCTCTTCTCTGTATGTATTATTATGTTGTTTTTGAAGTTGTAGATTTGTATGGTGATTTTGATAAGTTGCGACTTGTTGAAATGCAGTGGAAACTTGAGATCTCGTAAAAAGGCTAATCTTTCAGGTAATATAAACTCCATTTTTTTTCTGTTACTTTGGACAATTATATAATTGCGGTTGATTTAATTTGGATAATCTTTCAGGTGGGCACCAAAAAGAAACTAACACTCGTGGCTTGTCAAAGGTACATGGAGATGATTTGATCTTCTCGGTTTTGTTAGAATCAACTTGTTATGTACATTTATGTTTATCAAAGGCTATGGTACGTATAGTTACAGGATAAAATGCCGGCTTCCCCAACGTCATCTTATACTCCACTCAAAGAGTAAGCATGCATGCCGATATATAGCTACCGTAGTACGGTTGTAAATTAAGATGACTTCTGACCCTAACGGTTTAATTATCGCGATGCAGCGTTCTATCTCTGCACTCTGCGCATAGGAATGGTGTGTTTGCTAGATTCAGTAAATCAGTTTGGGACACTCAACAGAACAGACGCTTCTTTTCGGAAGAAGAAACACGTGACGAGGCATCTTATGAGATAGCTCGTGAAGCTGTTTTCAATATGGATGACGAACGCATGGATCCACTGTTGCTGGATGATGAGGAGAATGATCTCATTACATATGGAAAATCTTCTCGTATAGATGATAGCAACAATCTTTGGAGCCCAATGGAGTTGGAACATATGGAAAGTCCATCATTACAGAGGAGTTTTCCTGCATCAAACTCAGGGGGAATGCTTGAGACAATTATAACCCCATTGGATGATTGCCAAGATAATATCAGGGCTATGGGAAATCCACTAGTGGAACTTCCAGGTGATTGTCCGTTACCAGTTTAAATCGAAAAATATTATGCGCATGCGCAGTTGTCTGTCAAAGGCGCACTTAATGCACTGGACAGGGACCATAGTATCTTACTTTGTGTTTATTATAGTAGCCTAACTTAGGCATATTGTGAGTGGTTTTCCTTCCTTTTTACATTTGGCCCTGTCTGGCGTATTAAATTTTGGGATGTAGAAGCAGAGTATGATGCCGAGGTTATTAAGACTCCTGCTACAAAGGAGCGCAGGAAAATTTCTCGGAAAGGAAAGAGTTGGATTGATCAAATCGCTGTTGTGTGCAACAGGTATTCTTTTACTCTTCTCATTCTACTCCTTCCTCCCTCACTCCCTCCCTCCATTAATTAATAAACAACCCAAGCAAATATATGTATATATATATAAAATTTCACATGCAGGGAGTACACAAGCTGGCTTGCAGATACAAGTGGCATAAAGCGCCAGAGGAAAACCGTTGCAGATACTCTACTGTGCTCGTGGAGATCTCGTAAGCTTCGCCATATCCCTGAAACTGTGTTGGACCCTCTGATTCCTTGTGAGTCAGTAGTAGGCTGTCTTGGGATCGCTAATAAGAAGAGTCCCATGCTTGTGAGCACTGAACCTATGGAAACATCAGCACCAGCTCATGGGGGGGATACATCATCGTCTCCTCCTCCTCGTCTTCAACCCACCAGCATTCAATTAGACGAAGAACAACCCATGCCTAATTTGCTACCTGAACGCCACGATTCTCTTGCACGGGAGGTATCCATCATTTATCTACATCTGTTTCTCGTGGGAAGATCTAACCAAACAGAATGTTTATTTTCACATGTCAGGACTCAGTTTGGCTTCAAGGAGAAGGTGCTGCTGCCGAGGGTAAGTCACTGTATATCATTTTACACTTTTTGTTCATTACCCTGTTATTGTAACTTGATTTGATTTGTGTTACTATGACAGGTGTTTCTTCAAGGTACATCCCAAATCAAATCTGATATGATCTGAACTTCCAGGGTTTGACTTGATGAAGAAGCTGTTTGTCTACTACCCTTACAGAATAATCCAAGACTACCTCGGACGTGATGGATATTTTAGCATGTCTGAGTTGTTGGAAGGAAAAACAAAAAAACAAAGTGCTCGGTTATTCTATGAGATACTGGTTGGTATATATGGAACCATATACAATAGTAATGAAAGCTTCCTACTTTATCATTTCAGCTAATTAATAATAATAATAATAGTAATACCTTCTTTTATCTTACTGGAAGGTTCTGAAATCCCAGGACTGCATCCATGTGAAGCAGGACCATGCCTACAGCGATATTCTTCTGCGCAGGACTCCCAAGTTGATTATGAACATTTCTGTCGTTTAGATAGAAGCAGTCAGTCAATACAGGCAAGGCAATAGTGGTAACACTCTTTTACTGTATGTAATATTTATTTTGTTTTGCTAGCCTATTATTGCATTTTTTCAGTCTCCCCTCCCCCCAACACCATCTTTTACCTCTCTTTGTTGGCTTGTCATAACGTAATCGCATGGAGGATCAGACGTTATTTCGTAACGGTAAATTTTTAAATAGAAACTTACATAGAAAATTTCAAGTTTTGAGAGAAACTGCGAAACCATCTTGGAGAACTTTCCAAAAAGTGTTGTAGTTTATTCTTTCGCACTAGCGACCTCGTATATTTTTACATCTGCTAGATATATTTGCATCCAGCAATGGTGTATTATGCATATGTCCTATTTTATTTGCAATCTCATATCTCCCTTGGGGGCCATTTTTCCTCAACCAACCAACATTCTTTTATCTGAGCAGATTCTTGCTATAGTTAATATATACATGGTAGAACATGCGTTCTAACGTACATGTCATGCATGACTTCTCAATGAAGTATTTGCATGAACTAATATATTCAATGCAAACCGTAAGGAGTACACTTTCCTCGCTCAATTTTTTCAGGCCACGTTGTCAACTTACTTTTTTTCCGCTTGTCTCCTTAGGTTTTACTTCTCTTTTTATAGGAAATATGGTTTTGAATGTTTTGATATACGTTAATATATTATTACATGGCCCAACCAGCACCGTGGTGGAAACAATTAATGTGGTTTGGTTCATATAGCCGCCGGCCAATAATATATGTGCATATAGACGACGACGATATATAATGCTTGCTAGCATAATATCATTCACAATAGTATATGTTGGTTAAACCAGCACTTGATTGGGATAAGACTACGCCAGCAATGTAAGGTGTTCAAGGTCCTCAATTGTATCCAATCGGCATAAATATATATAGTTATTTTCAAGCATATGTTTACTAACCTATTATTAGTCCACCGTCTGTCGTTTGTGAATATGGAACGTTGCGTATTTGTCCTTTCCTTCTTCATATAATGAATAACGCAAATATAATTATATCGATCGGAAAAAGAAAGTGCACCCGCGACGAATGACTACAATATTTACATTACGGCAGATATAATATCAAGGTAATACATTTAATATTATTTTATATTGTACGAGTTAATTTTAACTTGCAGAATTTTAACTTAGTTGAGATAATTTCGTGCTAACCCTTAAATGTATGGTGTAATGGAGTTAGTAAAATTAAAAAATACCTGATTCGCAAGGCCATTTATTTTGATCGAATCTTGGAAGTTGCTGGAGAATTAAGAGTGCACAGGAGCTATTAATTTATAAGAGCACGGTTGACTTTGGCACCCCTTCTCAACTTGGCTTGTCAGTCCGTTGGGAACTATATTATTTGGTTTAATATATTGGACGGACGGTGTCGACACTTCGTAAAGTTCCATAAAGTTAGTAATTGAAGCAAACCTCTAATTACTAATTAGTACTCCCCTCCCACTTTTTGTTACATTTCATTTTTTAGCAAAAAACTATCACATACAATCAATATAATAATAATAAATATTCTTAAAAAGACGTGTCAAAATTCACTCTTTTTTACTTTTTAATTGTACGTATTATTAAAACATTCAGTTTCTTAAAAACCGTGCGATACTACAAATGTTCATGAATTGATAGGACATAGGGAGTATTATGTTACTTCCTCCGCCCCGCTTATTTTTCCCATCTTTCTATTTAGGGTGTCCCATATAATTCTTCTCGTTTCTATTTTTGGTAAAAAGTTATTCAAATAATTAAACTAAATGAGTATTAAATGAGGAGAGAGATGAAGTTTAAATTTGAATTGTGTTTAAAATTATTAAATTAGGAGAGAGAAAAGTTTTAGTGGAATAATTTGTGAATTAATTAGATACTTCTTAATTTACGTGTACACTAATTTTAGGGAAGTAATATGTGGGGACGGATGAAGTAATATTAATGCATAGGAATACTAGATTGTAACTCTAGTAAATTGCTATATAAGTCCACGTTCCGAATCGCTGACACCAAAAAGGACGTTTGGAATTTGGACCGACTGTATGTACTAACTTCATCATTCAGAAGGAGAAAAGAAAACAAAAGAGGAGTTGTAAACTTAATGTTTTCGTTTTTTAGTTAAAGTGAAATGAAGCAGTATTTTTCTATAAATAAAATATTACCATAAACTAATCGAAGCGTAAAACTAGGGGTTTTCGTAGTTTGGTATACCGACCGAACAAATCGAAATACCGAAAATTCGGTATAAAACTGAACCGAACCGAAAATTCGGTTCGGTATAGATTTTTTGGTTCGGTAATTTCGGTATACGAATTACCGAAATTGTTAAAATAAAATATGTACCGAAATAGGTGTACCGAAATTTCGCTTCGGGTTTGGTACGGTATGTACGGAACGAACACGCGTACATAAAACAAAGAAAAAAGGGAAGAAACCGCGATATGAAAAATAAAATCATTATTGCGATTACGAACTGTAGTTTAGATGCCTTGTAAAGTGGAACGTAAGACACGGAAATTTCGTCTCAGTTGGACGAAAGATCTTTATGTCCAAATATTAAACAAATCTTCCTGGAAAAATATAAATCCCTTCTAAGAAGAATCCAAAGTCTTTCTTCGTCCAGAATACAATTCATTAGATTTAGACCTCTCTGACTCCCCCACCCTCCACTCCACCCCATACACCTACTACATGTCAGTAAAATTACTGTAATTTCTCACCTTTTTATCTTTTTCTTCTCTCTCGTTCTTTCAGAAGACAAAAAAGAATGGATGCGATGAACTCTGTCGCAAGGAGAACGAGAAGCCGGTGGGATTCGTTTTACAAGGATCAATATGGTCAGAAGAAAAGTAACGGCGTCGGGGATAAAAGTCTTGAAGACAAGATTGAGGGCGGCGTTGTTTCTGAAAAACACGCCGGAAACGTGTTTTGCGAGAAAGGCGGCAACTTTATTACTTTAACAGACTCTAGCGAAGAATCGGACGATCATTCAACTGAAGACGAAGAAGACGATGATGATGTTACTTATAGAGCGTATGTAACAACTGATTCTAAGCACCGTAAAAAAAAGAGGGAAGCTTGGACGAAAAGGGTCGACGTTGGGACGGAGAAACATGTTGACATTGACAAACTCGTGGATAATATTTTGAAAGAACAACAGTATTTGGACGGTGGGGTGTCTTTTGACGAGGATATGCTCATGGGCCACGGCGCGCGGAGGGAAGGTGGAAGTGCTCGGAAGAAAAGAGCAGTTGGGGCGGAGATTCATGCTGAGATTGACAAGCTAGCGGATAACATTTGGCACGATTTGGACGAGCACGCTGGCCAGGGGGAGTTACCATCGACGTTTAGGTTCGAAGAGGATGATGATAGGTCTTTAGTTGTCGATAAAACTGAATGGGAGAAAGATCTTGAATCTCTCTTTAAGTGCATGGAGACGGCTCTCTGGGAACCTGAAGCTGGTAGCGCAGCCATGGTATCCATCTCCATCTCTTAAACATCATGCTATTTGCATCATATGGTTTAGTTTGCTTGTTTTGTATCTTGTGGATGACGAAATAAATGCGTTAGTTTCTTGCACTTCAAGTTGTCGTCAATTTTTAGCTGTTCCATATAATAGTTGATCAGCCATCAATTGAGTTGAGTTTTTGTTGCTGCAGAAGGATGCGGAATGTTCCACTGTGGCACTCAAGATTCCTCAATCTGTCAAGTGCAAAAGGGGCGAGCATGATACCATCTTAGACGAAGAGATAGGCATGATATGCAGATATTGTTCCACTGTGGTACTCGAGATAAAATACGTCTTGCCACCTTTCGTAAGTACATGCATTTTTTCCCATCCTTTTTAATCTGTTTCCTCAATAAGCTCTTCTTTCTTACAATCTGTCTATTCCGCAGATTGTTAAATCGCATAAAAAGCGTTTTAGAGATGATGACTACTACAGCTGCAGAGGATCAAACAGCTCCTTCCTTGCTGATTTTCCAGCTGCAAGTCTTGGTTCTAATTCCTTGCAATCAACAGGCACGGTCTTGGATTTTATCCACGATTTGGATGTAGAGTTGTATCCTCACCAATTGGAGGGCTTCAAATTAATGTGGGAAAACGTCGGTGGAGATATTCAAGTGGAGAAACTAAAAAACCTTTCCTGTACCCGTGGAGGAGGAGGTGGCTGTATAATCTCTCATGCCCCTGGAACTGGCAAAACGCGCCTCGCTATACTTTTTCTCCAGACGTTCTTGAAGATGTACGCGAATTGTCGGCCCCTTATCGTAGCTCCAAAGGGGATACTCTTAACTTGGGAGAAAGAGTTCAAGAAATGGAAGATCGACGTGAATTTCCATAACTTGAATGAGGAAAAGTTGTCTTCCTACGAATGCGACGTTGCCTCTCGTATTGGTTTGCGTGTGAGAGGTAACGAGAGTAACACCGAGTTCAGTCGAATGGTAAAGGTCTATTCATGGATGAGAGGTCGAAGTGTTTTGGGAATCAGTTATAAGTTGTTTGGTAAGCTCGCTGGACGAAGCAGTAAAAAGAATGGCAAAAGTGACAGATTTGAGAAGATACTCTTGCAAGTACCTGGGCTTGTGATTATGGACGAAGGTCATACCCCTCGTAACAATCAGAGCTTCACGTGGAAAGCCCTGACCTCAATGTCTACTCAGAGGCGAGTGATCTTATCGGGCACGCCCTTTCAGAATAATTTCTCAGAGCTTTACAACACGTTCTCGTTGGTGAATCCAAAGTTCTGTTCTGAGATCATGCCAACAAGAAGAGGTAGGAGGGGAAGGCCTAAACTGGATGAATGGAAAAATCTGGCAAATTCAATTCGTCGGAGCGACGAGGAAGGGATCAAAAAGCTAACGTGTTTGATGAAACCTTTCGTTCACGTGCACAACGGCGACATACTTGAGAAAACTCTCGAAGGGATGAGGGATTGTCTGATCCTCCTAAGGCTTACTGATCTTCAGGGCGAATTAGTACAGAACATCAGCAAGCACTCGTCGAGTTTCCTGGAGCAAGTTCACCTTGAGTCCTTAATCTCAGTCCATCCTTCACTTGTATCCGAGAAACTAGGATTCTCCAGTTTCAAGGAAAGGCTGAGGCTCATGGAATTAGACCACTTGGCTGGAGTGAAGACAAGCTTTCTGATGAAGCTAATCGAACTAGCAGTTCGATTGGGAGAGAGAGTGTTGGTCTTCAGCGAGTTCGTCGACCCTTTACTCCACATAAAGAAGCTCTTAAAGCACCATTTCAGGTGGAACGAAGGGCAAGAGGTGGCGTACATCGACGGGGAAATTGGATCGAGAAACAGGCAGCGGGCAATGGATTTGTTCAATGACAAGGGCAGTGGGGCCAAAGTGATGCTCGCTTCTGTGAAAACTTGTTCGGAAGGTGTTTGTCTAGTCGGGGCATCGAGGGTTGTTCTGCTGGACGTTCAATGGAACCCTTCGGTTAAGAGTCAAGCAGTGAGCAGAGCTTATCGGCTTGGTCAAGAGAAGATGGTCTACGTCTATCATTTGGTGACGTTAATGGAGGTGAACAAGTATCAGAGGCAAGCTAAGAAAGAAAAGATTGCTGGTATGATATTCAATCACGATGGCTGGGTGGTTTCGAACGGTGGTGGTGGTGGTGGTGGTGGTAAGTCTTATGATGGTGAAGACGAAGTGTTGGAAGCCATTGTCGGGCATCAGAGTCTTGGATCTATGATTGTAAGAACTATTAATCAGCCCAAGGAGTCTGATTTGCTGGATCTTTAATTAATAGGATTTGTACCAAGAAATGGATGTAGTGTGAACATGCTTTTGTTTTCACCCTTTGAAACATTTTCGCATCCTCCTCTCTTTTGATAATGGCAGCATCTTTTAAAAGTTATGTCTAGGAGCATCTCTCTCTGCTTATATATACCATCAAAAGAACTTCAAGAACGTTGCATATTTCTGCATGGACCAACATATACGATAGGCACCACAATTAAATGTAAAGACTGAGCTTTTCACATCCAATCAACGCTTAGTTTATGTGGAACTGATGGTAGAGGTGGAGAACCACCTAAGTAAGTTTCTATCTACCATCCATTCCATCCATATGCATAGAAAGAAAAGCTAGGAATAGAAGGAAAGGAGAAACTCAGAAAGAGGAGGAGAGATGGGCCTTCAGAACATATAAGCCTCCCAACATTGATTTACTAAGATCACACACACAGTCACATACACACAACTACGAATGATTACGTTACGACGATCCAAGAACAGATTATCTCAAGTTATGTATGTTTCTTCTGAGACTCCATCCATCCATCCATCGATCGATCAATCAAAGCTGCTGCTGCGAGAAGAGGTCTCCTCTCGTGGAAGCCTCAGCAGCCTGTCGTGGATCACCGAAGCAAAGGCACTGATTGACTAATCTCCTGCTGCTCACCAAACCATGTTTATTTTTTTGCATAAACCCTCCTCCTTCATCGTTTGCCTTGTTGTCATTCCAAGTCCCACTCTCAAGTTCAACAACTCCACCCATGTCCACAGAACTCTGCGAAGACAAGGAAATTTTCGAAAAAGAACTAGAACGTGAAGCTGCAGCAGCTAATTTCTTTTTAGCAGCCATTGGGCTTAAGCTGCTACTTCCAACAGAAAGGGGTCTTTTCTTCTTGTTGTTAGCAAACCTCTGTCTTAAAGGGATTGGAACAGAGTTATTATTTTTAATATTAGCTAATTTCCTTTTGTTTCTCATCTTTGGCCATCGGATCAAACGCTTAAAGCGTTGCGCAGCAGCAGAACTGAACTTGTTACAGGCTTCTCTTGAACTGTTTTCAGTATTTGAGCATTGTTGGCTTCTTACAACAGGCGAATGATGACCGCTTCTTATTCCTACACTGCACGGCGCACTCTGCACCCCCGTAGTAGTAAACAGAAACATCTCGGAATCGTTGATTCTAAACGAAGTGCCTGGACTGTTCCCTACACTCTGCCTCTTTATGTGCGAAGCAATCGCTCTCCTCGCCGTATAATCTTGTCTGCTAAAAATCCCACCAGCAGATAGCAATTGCCTGGTTAGCGACTCCGAAGAATCCAAAACAGGCAGTTTCTTCAATATGTCAAGTGGGGTCAGCCCATTTGTATTGCGTATGTTCACATCGATTGAATCAACGGCCATGAGCAGTTCCACTAAATCGGAGTGTATATTTGCGCCGATGGCCAAGTGGAGAGCCGTTTGGCCTTGGTTATCTTGAGCATTTATGATTTCTTTGATATTGAAGAGATTATTACTCAACAGATGCTTCATGAGCTCAATCTGGCGATCGAGCCTTTGGAATGCTGGAGTCTTAAAGCCCGTAATAGCAGAATGCAGAAACGTTTCCCCAGAATCGTTCTTGGCATGGATCAGGGAAGGTGATGCGAGGAGTAAGGCTTCTACTGCCAGTAGATGGCCTCGATGAGCAGCCAAATGCAGGGCGGTGTTGCCATGATTGTCCACGGAACTGACAATGTCTGAGAATGATGATGACGACGACAACGAGGTAAGGTATTTTACAACCTGCAGAATCAAAATGTGATCTTCAAGAAAATAAAAAAAAATCGAATTTTTAAATTATTTCTTACCTCTACCTGGCCGCGAGCGGCGGCTGCGTGTAAGATAGTTGAGCCGCGATTATCCCTATGAGCCAAAGCACCGTCGGCGCAATCTCCAAGAAGCTCCTTCAAGAGCTGTAGATTGCCACCTCTGGCCGAGGCATGAACTGCCCTGTTCATAATCTCCGACTTGTAAGCACTGGGAACCTCCGAAGCAAGTTCGTCCTCCACCTCGCCGGAGAGCCTAGGAGAGATGGCGAAATCTAGAACAAGCTTAAAAACCTTAGAATCCTTGCTCCTAGCAGCTGCGAAGAGGATATCAGTCACGCCGTACTCGCCCTCGCCAAACACCAAAAGAGGGTCCCTATCCAACAATTCTCGGACGAAGGCCAAGTCGCCGGCCGAAGCAGCGGTGTACAAGAGCCAACCTCCGTAACCTGCGCCGATCAAAGAGCTTTTGCCCCTCTTGAGGTGGTCGCATTCGTGCAGCAGTTTTCTTGCAACCTTAGACCGATGGTGGAACTGTTTCTCGTCCCACACTGTCTCTAAGCGCTGGATTCTGCGGCGGGATGTGAGCTTGATGAGGTGGTTGGTGTCGAGACGAAGGAGCTCGTGGACCAAGTCGTAGTGGCCGTGGGCTGCTGCCCAATCGATGGGAGAAGCGTACCACCATTGATCGCCTGTGCTTTCCCACCTTAAAGGGAGGTATGCGGACATTTTTTTTTGGACGTACAAAGCTCGCAATAGAAAATAAAATGAAAGCTAAGGATGATTGTTTGTTAGCTTATTATTATCTTTCATATGAATGAGTCGGTTGTTGGTTCTCTTGCCTTGCTTGTACTATAAAGTAAAAAAGGTGGCATGGCACACACACCAGAAAAACCCATATCTCTAGAAAGCATTAAAGGAGAATAATGAGGGAGGCCCCGCCAACTTTTAGTCAATCTTTGAATAATAGATACAGAAAAAAAGTTGGGGTGGCAAAAACTGAACTTTGAGTGGTAAAGGTAAGGGTGAAAAACAAGGAGGCAGCATCATTCATGATTATGCTAGTTTTATTACATGCAATGCAAATGATGTCTAATGAACAATTGTTTATCGAACATTGACATATTAAGAGCCGTACGGCTTAAGAGTCAAAAACCATCATTTCCCTTCCTTCACAATGTTATTATGTAACCTTTGTTCGTTAATCAAAGAAGGAATGAAGTGGTGATAAAACCTTTCACTTTTCATTATTATTGTTTCTTGTTTAAGTCTGTCGGCAGTGCATCAAAAGAATTAATACTGGTATTAGTTACGAGTGTTGTATCGCAATATGGGATGGGTGTTCCTAGAAAAGCTCAAGACCTATAGCATATAACAAAATACTTGGTATCTAAACAGACAAGAAAACAGTGGCGGAGCCAGGAGCTTCGATTAGTGGGGTCCAGTATAATTGGACCCCAAGCCCTATATTTTGAAAAAATTTCACTGGGGTCCTAATAGGGTTATTTTTGTCAATTTTAGTCCTAGGATTAAAAAATCATAATTACTTTACTAATAAAATTTTTCTTTCCAGTGGGGTCCATGGACCCCACTGGACCTACTCTGGCTCCGCCTATGCAAGAAAACAATTTCAATGCATACTAAAATACTACGCTTATACAATGCATGCTTGATCTTTTTAATTGTTTTGCTTGCCCTTCAATTATTAGCAACCCTTATCAACATAATCTTTCTCTATTGAACTCGATAGCCTCTTTACTGTCCTAGAGAAATCTTCGTTGGTTGCGTGATGAAATTGCATATACATAAAAAGAAATCCTTATTGTGTTGGTAATTTTTTTTTTTGAAGAACAAGGACAATTCATGACCTCGTCTGAAGAAAAAGGCCATCTTTCAACATTGGGGTAAGAGGAGGAGTCGTCAAACGTTTGGCATCTTGTTGCATTACATTGCTCGAAAGAAATCATGTCTCAGTATATTGTTTACAGATAAATATACGATAGATACTTCTGCGAATTACAGAACATGTCCTCCTGCCTGGCCTCGAAGAATCAATCTGTCCGAATTAAATTAATAATTTAATACACGCTTCAAAGGACAATCCAAAGCTGCAAAAGGATGTTTTAACCAACATAATAATAATAATAATAAAGACGATCTTAAGTATAGTGTCTGGTCCACATCACAGCTTTTTTAACTTTCCAAGGTGCAATGCTGATAGAAAAAAGCTATCGAACAAGGTGATATATGATATGATATGATATGCGCTTGCTTGTCCACTCACAACACAGTTGTAGCAGCAATAATGCATGCGAGGAAGATCGAAAGAAAGCAGAGCATCGTCTGTCTTTCTTTGTGGATGGATAGATCGGATGGGGATATATAGTATTTATTAGAATAATTCGTTGACGGAAAACTACATATGTCATAAAGGAAAAGGGAACAGCAAAATGGAGATGAGATGTTATGATCAATATCAGTGGGAATGTTGACTATCCAAATAAAAGTGGAAATGGTACACAAAAAGAACTGAATATCGATTCAGTGCCTGTGAGAATGCTGTTTTCTGCTCTTGGAGTATATTCTTCCCTTCCTTAACTGGATGATCCTAAACGTAAAAGAACACACTCCTATAGCAGCCATTGCGTAGAACGTTCTATACGGTGCCAACCCCAAGGAACAAATATATGAAAAATATCCAGCCATCAGATAACCAGAGCTTAATCTCATCGGGGGCATAAAGAAATTGAAGTCGGGCTCTGAATCGCATATACCATGAAGGATCACGCACGAGCAAAGCACACAATCCCAAAACCACAGAAAGCTTTCACCAATAGGAATTCTCTGCACCTGATCAACTTACTTCGGTTTGAAATCGATATGAAACTGGGGCGGGATAAAAGGGTACACATACCTGAATCCAGGCCACAAGTGAGGGGACGAACATTAACGCTGCCAGCAAATGCAAGACAAGCAAACCATGCCGATGGTGGAAAATCTCTAACTGCCTATCACCGTAGCTGCTTGTACGCTTGGAGTTACTGGCTCCATTTCTGCTGCTCAGGTCCTCCTCATCTTCAAGCTTATACTGCTTTGAGCCACTGACACCCACATGACTGCCAAATGAAGTCATCAAGAAGCTGGACAAGGACAGCAACATAAAATTAAATTAAGAAAAAGTAAATCTTATATTAACACATTTTATACATGGAAAAAAATGAATGAGAAAACATTGTTTTGTCACTATGGTTGGTATTCCTGATAATGCACTAGTTCCTGATATACAGAAACAGAAAAAGAAATGTATGCCTCATGCGATGGTACATCTGGCAAAAATATCAACCATGAGTTTACTTGTTAATATTTCTTCAATCAAGAGTTCGGGTTCAAATGAAAGCAGATTAATGAGGACCACCTTACTAGCTACGCAGTAGCTTGTCAAGTTACTATACCATGGTTTCAATAGCTGTAGGAATTCTTACCTGGAAAGAGTATTGTGGCAGCATAGAGCATGTGATATAAGCATTACAAAGATTCCCAAGGCTGGATGAATCAGCCATACCAAGCCAACGGCAACCAAAGATGTAATAGGCAAAGGATTCGCTTTTACGATCCTAACCACCTGGACCATGAAGGAAAAATTTTGATTATTGAAGGTAGTAAATACTCACATAAATCTCAAACGGACAAAGGCATAATCGATAACGTTGATCAATGAAAATGAATCTATATTACAAGACAACATTGCCACTATAATGACAGTAGATAATAGATAATTAAAACATCAAAATCAATAAAAAATATGAGCACAACTACATGTCATAAAAAACAAGTTATAAGAGAACCTTAGAAGACATGAAGTTGGACTGTCCATCCGAGACTTGCCACCTACAAATAGAGTTTCAGAAACATTCCAGACCTATTCTGAATAATGAGATTAAAGTATGCTCCCATGATTGTGTAAAGTGAAAGGATTCTACAGAATAAATGTACGCTATCATATTCTTGTGCACCAAGTATGATCACGTGGAGGCACTTGTGACAAGGATAAAAACACAATAAATGAGCAACTAACCGCTTCTTCATTAGAGCATTTGCAAATCCAGTTGCATAGAAGAGCAACTCGGTAATTGCTATAAGCACAACAACACTTCCATTTGCAAACACATAACAAAGAATCGAAACAACGAAGAAGCTTATACTAGGTTGAATTGACTGTGAGGTTAAGGTAGATCCGGGGATAGTGAGCACAATTGGCAATATGGCAAGGAGTAAAAATGGCTGAGGCATTATCAAGTTCGATTCCACAGAAGATAACATTGACGGCAGCGGCTGATCAAGTTCCCAGGCTCTTGCTTGTTGCATTAGAGCAAAAAGCACAACCGCGATTGAAAGACTACTGATCTGCATAGAATGTAATGTATTACTTCAGAAAGGATCTTGTGCATTTAAAACATACAGTGATTACATATAAAGGGTTAATTATAATAGAATGGTTCAGTCTGAGAAGGCTAGAAAGGCAACAGAAACCTGAGGGAAATATGAAAGTAAAAATCTGCCGGCAGCTGCCATCACTGAAACATGAACTGTGGTCTTGTAAGAACAATGAGGGTCTACCTGCAGATAATAAAAAAGAAGGGATAAGGACGCTGTCTAGTGAGAACTTATGGATGAATGGACTCTCATATCATCCCTAGCATGAGAGAAAAATAAACATTTTATAGTTCAAGATCGAGTACCAACAACATTACGGATGTCCTCCCAGACCCGTGAGAAGAAGTCCATAATGCTGGTGAGGAATCCATGACAATTAATTCGTTATAAAAGTTTGGGAACATGCGGAGACCAGATGTCGCATCCCAAGAAATTGCCACAGGAGGAAAACAACGCATCTTACAGAGCACTGCATTCAGTTAATTAGTCATTGCATGGATATAATAGACTACCAAAGCAACTAGACTTGGGATCTACTAGCAATTGTCTTTTCGCATGGAGCATCAAGTGATTTAATTACCAGCTTCATTGTCGTCTCGTAGCTCTTCAACACCCGACCTTTTAATTCCACAGCCTGTTGTTCTAATCGTAAAATAGACAGGAAGAAGACCTAAGCTCGCAGAGAATGTTAGGTTAAGAGCAAGAGGGTGATCCTCCTTTAAATTTATTTCCTGCTAAACCATCAAGTATCGCAATAATTAATTGGGAATTAGGATAACCTTGATATGATAGATATAGTTGCCAGACTAAATCACTGGCCAAGCTAAATATCAGACTAATAACCTTATTCGGATAGGAATACAGTGAATGGAACAATTGGTAAGGTGTAATCAGACGCTCTCCATCTTTTGGATTGAAAAATTGTCCGACTCCCATTGAAGACGCTGGAGGAGGTCCACCGGAAACAGTCTGGGAAGTGAACAGAATGTCCTGTGATTAGCTTCAAGTCTACAGCCTTAGAAAGAAACATTTAAAGTTTCTGATAAAAGCGTAAAAATAAAATCTAGAACATTTTGAAGGGTCTAATAGGTAAAACTCTCTGAAACATATGATAAATACCGGGCTAGGTGCCACGGATATCGTCAGAAATCTAAAGCCATCCATATCCTGAGGACCTAGCCAAAATATAGCAGATGGGGGTGGTTGCTCAGTCTGACTACCTGGTTCAGTCTGATCACAAAAGAAGGTATGTTTAGGAAAAGAGTAACTAAATTTATCCAAAGATTTATAGGGAAGAACATGATAAGAATCATACCTGCCTCGGAGCTGATCCAGAGGGAATGTGGACCATCTTTGATGTGACTTCCAGAACCCCTCCTCCAGTTGATAACTCTGAAGCCAATGCCCCCTTTTGTCTCCAAAGATGAAGCCGAACACCAGAGCAAGGTGATAGGTTTGTGACAAAAACAAAGTGACTGCCCCCTTGTTGAACCTGATAATTTAAGTGATCCTATAGTCATGTAAGCTGCTTTGATAAATGCCGTATCAGTAGTAGCAAGGATATTATTTATAGGTGTGAAAAAGCTCTTTCAGAACATTCTAACAAATGGAGAACTTTATACCACAGGGAGATGTCAAAATACGAAGTAAAAAACTTGAGGAAAAACCAGAGCATATCATAAATGGGAGGTAAGGTTAATATCCAAATGAAGAACTTCACACAAACCAGATTTTGAATATCTAGCCACCGTCTTCTCCCATCCATCGATAAAATCGTAACACTTTTGGTTAGGATGTGAAGATCCCCCTCCACTCCATCCTCACTCCACCAGACGGTACTTGGGCAGTCGGATGTGGTAGGAACTCGGCGCCCTGCTTCGTTGCATTAGGTGTTATTGAAATTCTTAATATTATAAGTTCCACAAGATCAATAACGAACGATGAACAAGCAGAGATAAAGTTAAACTGTAAAATGCTCATATAAGGAAAAGGAAATTGCTCAGATAAGATTCATAGATGATTCTCTGCCAAAACAAAACTAAATACAATTCAGCTAGAAATACCAGCAAATTTGTGGTGTTGATGAAGTAAACGATCAGACGTGCTTGGTTGTGGAAATTGCTGCAAGGACATAAAGCTCTTTGGAATTTCGCTACGAAGCATTTGTGTAAGAATTCCAAGTCTTAGCCGTACATCACGCAGAGGCCGACTTGTCTCCGGATCTACTAGACTGAGAAGTGTGTGCGAGACCTAAACAAATGGTTATATTCAGGCTTTGTAATCTCTAACTTCAATAATTCCAATAATACAGTGACTTACTTGCACAACCAGCTGATTACACCATAAAATAACCTGGTGTTCCATAGATAACCACACGTTCTTCATACTAGTGCTACTTATCATAAATCCATGAGTAGGAGGCACGATACCATCAAGTGACTCTAAGTTGGAACGAACCTGGGGTGGTTACAATAGCAACAAAAACATATCCTAGTCATCCACCGCAAATTCTGTGACAAAAAAACTTGCAAACTTTCTCTTTGCATGATACAGAAGTTAGAATAATTTCATATCACTAGCACATCAATAAAAGGGAACTTACTCTACCTGGTAATCGTTGTAACCACCAGAAATTGAGACAACGATAACATGCGAAAGTGATGGATTGGATGAGTAACCAACTCGAGAGGTCTGTCTATAATAACCATTCCTCCATTTCTCATTAACATGTGAATAGTAGTGGCCCAAGGATGGTTGCAAAGGCAGAGGAGGATACCTGAACAAAAGGGACACTTTAAGATGGACCAAACACAGAACAACGCACTGCATCTTCTAAAGACATGTCAGAAGCACTAGAAAGCATACTGGTGTGGAGTGGATAGTGTCAGGATAGTTTCAACAGCAAACTTTCTCAAAGAAGGGTGCACAGTTGCAGCCCTGGCAACAAAACCACCCATAGAGTGACCAACCAACACAACGCTTTTGGGCAAAGTGCCAGAAAGAGAACCTTCTTTTGATCGAGCCTCAAAAGATTCATTGTACTGATCCAGAATCTGCACTTACGGATATAACAGTAGTCAGTGAAGGTTATATAACTAAGGAAGCAAAAACATGACATAAAAGTATACTGCAAAAAAAAGATGATAATTACATGTTCATTCACATTATGTAAAGAGTTAGATTGGGCCCCTGGCTAGACCTTTTCTAGCCTTTAACATCACAGCTATCTGGTTAAAAATGATCAAATAAAATCGACTTTGATACAATTGAGGAATGAAGAAAACATATAAATTTTTTTTAACAGAAACGAACATAGGAAACTGCATGTCCAGTCCATCAGCTTAGAAAGAACAGTAAAGTGGCTTCTCTACTATATACTCCATTTTCGGGTTTTAATCAATGCAGGTTGCAATCATCATCTGGTCTCAACTCCTTCATGGATTCATGCAAAAGTGAAAGGAAAAGTGGGTACCCTATGAATGGCATGCACTACATATTCTGTATGTTCTTGAAGAATCCGACCATCCATTGCAGAATGTTCACCTTCAAGATCCACGGCAAACCAGTCAAGCCGGGATCTGTACTTATTGGGAAGCGAGAGTGAGACACCAGCCAAATCAATATCCATTCCCCAACCCACAGTTCTAGTAGCAAAATTCTGACCAATTGGACCTCCCTGATAGGCCCGGTCAGATTCGGCACCAAGGGAACGTACCTGCGTCGTCATCCCACAAACTAGCAAATTAAGAATGCTAAGACAAATCGTGAAGACTTCAAACCTCGCTAGTATTGCTGTTAAAAATATACTTTTGTAACATTAAGACAAATTAGAGACTACATGAGTTTGCAGCATCAAACTTTAGGCAAAAACACTAGGACACAGTAGAAACTAGAAACTGAGTGAATCTATTAGATCTACGGACAAGATGCTATTGAACCAAAACCACATGCACGTAAAATGCAAGCACAAAACGTCCCCGCAAGAAAAGGCAATATACGAAACAAGTGTCATTGCATGAAAAAGATATACAGTGCAAAGCAGAGAATTATGAACCACTTGCTTGCCTGCTTGTAGCTTCCACCATTTCCCGGGATAAACAGAACAGGAACACCGTTTAACTTTTTGAGGTGGTCGTTGAAATCAATCTGTCGCCATCCTTCATGATAGAGATACAATCCATATTTTGAGGAGGGCGAGTTTTTGGGAGTGGGAATGGGAATATAAGTGGGATACATATACGTCATGGCACAACCATTTGAAATTGGTTTCACCAAACCATAAAGACCAGCGATACCGATACATAAAGCAAGGATAACTACTACTGTTATTCTACATTTTGCTTTGACGCCTTTCATATCAGCGTCACTTTTAACTCTCATGGCAAAAATTGTATTTTAGCTTACAGTCACTCCCACAAGGCACTGTTTTTCATCCTTTACGGAAACAAATAACTCGGCATCCAACACTCTGACGGATAAAACTCAAAATCCTATATTAAGGAAAGGATGTAACTTCAGATCAAACGCTCGATTAAGTCAATTATGCATTAATAAAATAGAAGATAAATCAAAAGAAAAAATCTCGTGCAGGAGGATTAGTGTAAAGAAAAAATCAGAACTGCCTTATCGATCCAAATTGCCAAGCCAACAAAGCACTTGCACCTAATCTTTTTTCAGCTACTAAACATGAAATGAGCTTCTCTCATAACTTCACCAACCAAAATTATCAAGTTTCTTCAACTATTGCGCAGATTCAATGCAAAACCGAAATGGCATCTGGAGAAGTTCAGAATTGGTGATAATTAGTGAATTAGCCTTAAGAACGATGCCAGAGCTGGAAGAAGAGAAGAGCTTCAGTTGAAATTGAGATCCAGGAGCTGAGGATATAGTGAAGAAGAAAGAGAATCAAGACCAAAAGGCAAAGTAGCTAAGAACTCACTTTTTTTTTAATGATTGTTATGGATTATTTATTAAATTATTATGCTTAATAATAACTCATCTAATTAATCATTCGTCTTTTGGAATGCCTTGCTCTACGTTGTTAATTTGCGCGGCGTCAAGTCCAATGAGTTCCATCGTACACAATTGATATAATTAATAAAATAAGGTCCTTACTTCCATCATCCATGTATATATTTGTTTGATTGGTAAATTGGTGATCCAATAATAGATTTACTTCGCATTTAGAGCATATTATTGAATCAAATCATCAGAGTAATAAGAGTATGTCACACAACAAGATAACAAAACACCAAGCATAAATAATACAATCATATTGACTGATGGAACTTCTGCAACGATCCAAAACCAATCAAACAAAGAAAATCCACACGCACTGGCGTGATGAAGATGCACAATACAACACATCGGTGCGATGTATTTACACACACTAGCAAAACATGAATGCAGACAGCACACACAATTTGGGCGTTGAGTGAGATTCTGAGCAACAAATACCACTGAAAATGAACGTTAGCTGCCCACATCTTATAATCTTAATGTTCCATCAGAGCTGTTTCAGTTTCTGAAAGTGGAGCTGGGAAATGCAAAAAATTTGTCAAAGCAGTTTATGGGAAAGAAAACTAAGATCGTTAATTAGGCAAAAGTCAGACAGGGTACCTACCAAGTAAATCCTCGTAACAGTCGAGTGCCGTTTCCATCAAAAGAGGAGGTGAGAACACTCTATCATCAGCTTCATCCACATAAAATGATGAAGCCCTAGGAGGAGCATCATAAACCGATGAATCTGAACCAGCAGCAGACAGGAAACAACCGCTCACACCATCCAGTGACTCCAAATCATTTAATGTTTCCGTCACTCCACTGTACTCACTCCCAAAATTGCTGCCGTCCTTACCATCGGTTTGATATAAAAACGATTCTGCTTGGGATGGGAGTATATGCCTGCCCTTGTATAGATTATGCTTCTTCGCTTGTCCATGATGGGAAAAACCAGACATGGAAAGTGGTACAAAGAAGTGCTCTGAGCTATCTTCAGATCGACTGTCTTGAGATGAATCTATGTTGGACGGTCGAGATGAAAGGGCAGCTTGTCTAACAGATCTCTTCAGCTTTTGTAGAAAAAGAATATCTTCGTCTGCAACATATTGACAGGCAAAGGAAAAAAAAAAAAGAATTAATAGACATCGCCTACATGCAAAAAAAAAAGAAAGCATGAAACCGCAAACCATGCAGCGGATCATTGTGGCTGTTTTGAGGAAGCTGCTCTACAGGCATCGTTTTATCTGTGGTACCATCAATTTGTGAAACAACTTGTCGCTTGTGCATGTTCACGCCTTTCCCAGACGAATTTGGTGTTGAACTAAATAGAGGTGGCAGTTTCAAAGTAGGTGGACCATCTGATACCTTTTCGAGCTGAACAGATGAGAATCTAGAACCCAATTCAGAAACCTCATCAGCAGCACTTTCCTGGACATAACATTCATCACTCAGAGACGTCTAGAACAAGAATACACCAAAAGACGAGGATGATCTCGAAAAAATTCATCAAGACACAATTTAAGATTAACTCACAAGTGCCCCCCGACTGCTCTGAGCCCAGGCAGGTGAACTTGATCTTAGTTTCATACCGGGAGGGATGTTCAATGACATGCTGTCGACTTCCTCTGAAAGCTCTGAGATTGAGTTTTGTAGAGTCGGAGCAACATCCTTTAGTTGATTAATGAGCACCTGCAGTGTATCATCCCTCATTAGGAAACATTTCAAATATCTATAAACTTGCGTTACAACCCCTACAATTTCTCGAGGTGGGAAGGTCCAGACTGAAAAAGCTCATCTAGGTAAATTACTAGGTTTCAACTTTCAAGAAAACATCGACATATGAAAAGATAACCTGCTTCAGAGGGAACATGCAGTATATATAAAAATAACAAATCACCTGTATGCTGTCTAGATGTTGCCGATGCTCAGCAAGTGTTGCAGCCAAAGATTCAGCATGGCTGCTGCTACCTTCGTGAACACTTCTTAACAGCTCGGGGCCCTCTCCATCATTGGCTTTTGCCTACAGGTAATCATAAATGTGCATCAGCATGTTGCTTCATGGACGACACTAGGAACTGGACGAATACTGGGGGATTATCATTGCATCATTTCACCAAACCGAACATAACTTAAAAACCAGTCAGTTAGTCATTTTCCGCAAAATGTTAGTTTCAGTTAACTTCAGAGAGGCTAATCAAAACTATTGTTAAAGCAGCAGCAACTAACAGTTTGTTAAAATATTCCCGATGATCATGCTTTGTCAATAAAAGTCAAAAGAAGCATACCAATTGAAGAGACTGCTTATGAATTCGCTGCAAGCCATGGGTCCAACGTCGCAAAACCTCAGCGATATCCACAGTAGGTTGTCCTCTCGTACATCTTTCATCCAGTCGAAGTACTTTGTCTTCATTTCCACTGATATTACTAATTTTCTCCTTGTCTACATCACCTTGTGAGTTCTCTTTATGCTCCTTATCTATCAGAGACATATTATTGGCCGAAATGGAAGTGCTTTGATCCATTGCTGCAAGCAAAGATGAGCCAGAAATACGATATCTGCAAACAAAAGTCAAATATTAGATGGACGAGGATGCATATCTTCAGGAAATAATTGATCTCACCTATGCTCCCGGTGAGCTATGAGATCCTCAATAGGGCCTGAAGCTAGAACTTCATGCTGGCCTATAAAATTATAGATGCTGAAGAATTAGTATCTATGAGACACACTTATCATCTACTTTCCGGATCAACTTGGTTAGTTTTTGTATATTGTGAAAGATCATATTACAAACTATATCGAAATTGTAGATAAAAATATTGAAACAATTTGACAAGTTACTTCCAGACAAGGATCTCAGAAGTGGAAGTTTCGAATTGCGCAAATCCCCCTCATTTTTTTTTCTTCAGTAGTTAATTTAACTTGTTCAAGAATAATGACATCTTTGATAATATATAGAAAAAACAAGAAATTTTACTCTAAATATTTTGTGACAAATTGCGCAACGCAACGAGATCAGTACGGGAAATACAGAGAAGATAAAGAAAAGCCAATCACACTCACTCTTTCGAGATAATAATGAGTCCCACAAGCGAGTTGCTTTCTGAACCATATGAGAATTTTGACTAGAGGTAGATACAAGCTCATCCCAGAGCTCTCCTTCCAATTTCACTTTGTTTCTCAACTCATGAAGTTTTTCAAGCTCTTGTTGCAGGTATGCCTAGCAATAAAACCATAAAGAGAAGTTTTGGGAATGATTGCCTTTAAAAACCACATCTAGTAGATTCAAAATAAGGCTCATACAAAATGTATGTCACCTCTTCAGCACAGAGACCACGAAACTCTGCTGTCATTTCATGAGCCAAATCCGACCACATAGCCTGCCTTTGAACTGCAGTCTCGGCATTCTTCAGGAATTTTCTTCTTTCAAGGGCAATTCTAGCCTGTTGAAAGTTATAAGAAGTATGTCCACCTCGGTATTCAGATAGTGATGTAGCCAAAAAGATATAGAGAAGAAATCTGATATTTTACCTTTGTCACAGGAAGTAGTGTCGCTGCATGTGAAAAAGCTACATCAGTCAACGGTGCAGGCAGTGGATTTGAAGCTACGTCAGCTGCAAATGTTCGCCTGTGAACCTCCCTTAAAGCATGTAGGGATAGTTGCCATAGGAGCTCAACAAACCTGCAGCAGTAGATTCTTCAGGCGTTAAATCCTCTGCCGCAAAAAAAATCATCTCATTTAATGTCCTTCAACAAGTTCAACGTTCAATTCGAAAACCCAACATCTCATGCTATTTTTTTGCAACACGATCTGAGTTTTAATTTCGTTTAACTGGAACGGTGAACCATAGAGGTTCACATGAACATATTCAACTGCGTCACCATGAAACAGGTGACAAACTCAAATGTCCCAGATCTTCACGACTACCCAATGCATCTACGATCACACACGAAAAAGTACTAAATAATTAAATACATTCCTAGTAAAAACCGCTTTGAAATCTTTTAAGGAAACCACAAAACCATGAGCTGAATACGTTTGTCAGATACACGCCAAAGATTCAAACCAACACAAAGTACAAATAGGGAACACCATCCTCTACCTACAATCAGTCGACCATTTTACTAAGATCGAACTCATCGGAACTAACCTGGGCCCGCAACAAGTCGCAAGTGAGGAAACCCTGGAATTGCTTCGCGGCAATGCTCCTTGAGATTCCAGCTCACTTATGATTCCTTGCACAACCTAACAGAAAATCACCATTCAAAACACGCATGCGAACCATAAAATTTCAACAAATTTCAGCTTTTACTACCTTCCGAAAATCCCTGGACTGAGCCGAATCAAAAATTGGCCACACCTGATCAAAATCCTGTTATAAAGAATGAGATCCAAAGATCATCATACGCATACTTCACACACCTGCGATAAAAACTTAAATTAAAAAAAAAAAACGATAATAATCAATCTTGCCTTGGCGGACTGTGATGGACCCCGTAGAGAAGATAGTATGAAGTAGAGAAGCTGTTCGCCTAATTTGGGATTTGAGTGACGAAAAAACCCAACTCGAGGAGTTGAATTGTTCGAAGCCAGGCCGATTATGTTCGGATCCAATCCGAGCAACAAGCAGTTGGTGTACATTGCACTCTCTAATTCTAACTCTCTCTCTTTTTCCCGGTCCATCGTCATCCGACACGCAGACGTACCTTCACAGTGTGTGGAAGGATTCAACGGACGAGGGGTTTGGTTGGTTCGTCTGTTAATATTTCCGACTGGATTTCGGAAAATTTTAAAAAAGAGGAACGATTCTATTTCGTTTTAAAAAAGAGGAACGGGTTCTCAAATGACTGAAATACCCTTACTAAAAAACTGGTTAAGGAGGCTAATCCGTTTTTTTAACAGTGAAAAGTTATTCGAGTTTTATTCGAGTGACAAAACACTCGAATAATCGACTCGAATAAATGCATTTTTGACTTATTAAAAGCGAAAAATTATTCGGATTTATTCGAGTAAAAGCAAGACCCGAATGACTTACTCTAATAATAAATCGAAGAGATAAGGTGACTCGAATAATGTGCAGAAAATTTAAACGAGTAAGCTACATTATTCGAGTAACTTATCGAGAGATCTTTTCGAGTATAAACTCGAATATTGAACCCGAATAATATACCCGAATAAGCTGTGTTTTAAAAAGGTCGGAAAGAAAATTAGACACAAATCACTCGAAAACCTAAATTCCCTCGCGCTCTCTCTTCGAAACCAAATCTCTTACTCGAAAAATCGTACACAAGCCCAAGCATAATCATCAATGGGGAAAAGAAAAACGAGATCATCGGAGCCTTCCGCGCCTGTTCGTAACCGGGTGGATGAGCAAATCGACGGCGGTAGAGCCACGGTGAGTTTTTAGTCGCATTTTGGGTTTTTGTTAAATCGAATTGATTGAACGAATTTCTTGGTTAGATGTTTTGTTATTAGCGTTAAATCGATCGGTTTTGATGTTAAATCGTTGCGTAAACGTCGTAATCGGTCGGATTTTGGTAAAAATCGTTTTCATCGCCTTTTCGAGTAACTATTCGAGTAATTAGGGTTCGAATAGTTGCTTAACTTATTCGGGTGATGTTTTACTCGAATAATTTACTCGAATAACAGTGAATTTTGCTTATTTTGCTTTTTTTTGCGTTTTCAGATCTATCTTCCGACGAAGTTGCCGGCGGACAATTTATACCATGCCACCCTCACTCTAAACGCTGGGTACATGCCGGTATGCGAACGCATCCGTACGCTTTTGAACGAGGAGGAAATGGAGGAGATGGTTAGACGGACTCAGTTCGGGAACCTGATAAAGGTGGCCCGAAACCACTATAACTCCAACATGATCATGTGGTATTTGATGAGCCGGCAGGTGGAGTACATGCCGGACTCGAAGGAGTTCTGGATGGTCGTTCGTGGGCGACCATTACGATTTTCATTGGTCGAGTATTGCCTACTCACGGGCCTCGACTGCGGCGCTAACGAGCCGGAGATACCGTCCTCGAACGAGTTTGCGACGAGGCATTGGCCTGGTATTAATTCTATTTTTTTTATCTTTTTGATTCGTTTTTTTACTTCGATTTCAAAAACTAACGTTTGTTTTATGGCTCGCAGGCAAGGACGTTATATATTTCCACGATATGGATAAGAAAGTCACGGAAATGATCCGTGACTATGGTGGAGCCTCGGGCGTTCATCCCGAGAAATTGAAGATGGCGGCCCTTTATTTTGCCGTCGGGGTGCTAGGGGAGCGGAGGGTAAAGAAGGACTTGAAGGTCAAGGAGGAGTGGCTCCGTCTGGTGGAGGACTTCGACCGCTTCAACGAATATCCTTGGGGAAGGATATCGTTCGAGGAGGTCATTTATGGTCTGAACAAAGACCTCTTGGGGAGGGCGATGGAGATGGCATCGAATGGAAGAATCATTACTACCTTCGATATCAGCGGCTTCGTAATGCCGCTTCAGGTAATTAAATTAGTTTTGTATTATTATTTAAGACATATTATATTTATTTTAACTTACTTCTACTCTCTTTTATCAGGTTCTGGCATACGAGTGCTGGCCGACCGTCGGGCAAGAATTCACGGTGAGAAGAGCCGGCGAAGGGCTCCCGCTACCCCGTATGTGCCATTGGAAGACGACATTTTACGGCAAGAGCTCTGCTCCGGGATGGCAAGCGGTCGAGCGTGCATTCGGTGCCGTGGCGATGGATGTAAGTATATTTATTTATTTATAATATGGATTTATTTAGATTGCGTTTTCTAAATTGTACAAATACACAGGACGTGCGGTGTTGCCTTACACCGACCGATGCTGAAGCCGATTCAAGGCACTTCCGCACGGTCGCCGGATTTTGTGGCAGCCGGAATGATGCCGTGGCCCAGAGGATAGTGGAGCATCTTCTAAATGGGCTGCCGGTCTACTGCACCGAGCATCGGCTTGCGCCGTCTCCTCCTCGGCCGTCTCCTCCTCGGCCGTCTCCTCCTCCGAGGCCGTCTCCTCCGAGGTCTTCTCCTCCGAGGCCGTCTCCTCCTCCTTCCGGCTCAATCATCGCCCATTTCGATAGAAGAATGGACAGGCTGGAAGGCGATGTACGGGATTTGCGGACGGAGATTAGGGAGCTGCGCTCGATCGTGGTCCAAGGTATGTCTTACTTAATAATGGGTTATTTTATAAGATTATATTGATATTACGTAAATCTAACGTAATACTCTAATTTTGTAGCCCTTGAGAGCCTGACGCCGAGAACGGTGCGGGATATTACGAGAAGCTACGATCAGGACATGCCGCCTCCTTCGCCTCCTCATTCGCCGACGGCGGAGATGGCGGCCGAGATGGAGGCCGCGGCCGCGGCGGAGGCGGCGGAGAGGGCCGCGGCGGAGGCGGCGGCGGCAGCGGAGAGGGCCGCGGCGGAGGCGGCGGAGAGGGCCACGGCGGAGGCGGCGGCAGCAGCGGATAGGGCCGCGGCGGAGGCGGCGGCGGAGAGGGCCGCGGCGGAGGCGGCGGCGGAGAGGGCCGCGGCGGAGAGGGCCGCGGAGAGGGCGGCGGCGGAGAGGGCTGCGGCGGAGGCGGCGGAGAGGGCGGCGGCGGAGAGGGCCGCGGCGGCGGCGGCGGAGAGGGCCGCGGAGGAGAGGGCCGCGGCGGAGAGGGCCGCGGCGGAGAAGGCGGCGGCGGAGAGGGCCGCGGAGGAAAGGGTCGCCGCGGCGTTGAAGGCAAAGAAGGCGGCGTGGGCGGAGGCGCATAGGGCCGCCGCGGCGTCGAAGCCAAAGAAGGCGGCGGAAGCGGAGGAGAGGCGGCCACGGACGAAACGTCCGAAGAAGAAGTCGAGGCTGCTTTCGAGTCCGTATACGCCGACGCCCGATTCGACCCCTCGCGTTGCAATAGAACGCCGCGCGGACATAGAGCATATCATCGGCGAGAGGGTGAAGAATTGGGATGTCGTCGCGGCGGAGGTGGCAAGAATGGGCGCAAAGGAGGAACGGCAAGGAATCCTCCAAGCGTACGACAAGAAATTCTTTGTCGACCTGTCCACTCCGAAAGTGTGGCTTTCGGATGAGGTATGTGTGTTTTTTGCTAAATATGTTCTAATTATTTCGTTTAATAACATTATATGCTATTATTGCAGCACGTCAACGAGGCATTCAGCGGGTTCACGGAGATGCAAGAAAACTGCGTGCATGCGGAGCGAATCGCGTACGTGAACGCCAACTTCGCACATGCAGTCAAGATGGAGTCCGCCAAACCGCGACCGTGGAACGTGTCCTCGTTCGACCAATTCGCCACGGGAGAGATCAATGCGATATACGGCGCCAAGCCGTCACTTCACTGGAGCCAAGCGGATGTGGCCGTCATCCCATTGGCATTTAACTCGCATTGGGTGCTCCTCGTCGCTCGGTTCAAGGACAGGAACATCCTCGTTTTGGATTCCGATCGCAGCAGCGATTCGGACTTGAAGGCAATGAAGCCGTTCCTCGATCCTTTGGCCGAAGTGATACCGCTGATGCTTCAACACGTAGGTGTGGAGCAAGAATCCGGGGAGAAGTTTTCTTGGGTGCGGTGCCCCAATTTCCCTCAACAACGTCTTAGGTAATTTTTTTATTTTCTCACTTTCTTATTTTCTTATTTTCTTAAACCTGAAATTGTTATATTTCTTGAACAGCGGAGAGTGCGGTGTGTACGTGCTTAGGGCCGCGATGTCTCTGTTGATCGGTAACAGAGATGATCTCTACGCTTTGGACGATTCTAAAGTTGCCTCCTTTAGAAAGTTTTTGTCTATATGTATTTATTTTAACAATTGGGATATTGTATGAACAGTTTTAGATTTTTAATATATTTGTACAGATTTTTTGATTTGGAATTGTTCTGTGTTATGGTTGGTTGAGTTGCTGTTGAGGTTGTTCAGAGTGTTCAAGGTTCAGTGTTGTTTTTTCCCAAATTTCACTGTTATTCGAGTGAAAGAGTTTGTTCGAATAATGGTAATTATTCGAGTATTCTAATCGAGCCTAATTCGAGTAACTCATAGCACCCGAATAAGCTTCACTGGATCAGTTGATTTTATCGGACTTCACTGTTATCCGAGTCAAAGATCTTGTTCGAATAATGGGAATTAAACGAGTAAGCTTTTCGAGCTCAATCCGAGTATCATATAGCACTCGAATAAACTTCACTGGATAAGTTGCTTCTGTCGACCTTCACTGTTATTCGAGTGAAGGAGCTTGTTCGAATAATGCTACTTTTATCGAGTTTCGTATTCGAGAGTATTCGAGTATAATACATAACTCGAATAATTTAAAAATCGAAAATGTTGTTTTATATCATGAGCATGAAATGTTAAGTAACATGAAAACATTTCATGTTAAATATCATTTCATGTTAAATAACATTTTCTTTCTAAGTAGTAAGATATTATAGAGATTCTTGAAAAAAAAGAAAATCAAGTTGATATTTCGATACATGTTATATATATTGTTGATGGGAATGTATATACTAAAGTCCTATCTACCAATGTATTTCATTGTATGTCATGCAACGACTTTTATTAAACATTGTTAATCTTCATAAAGCGACTTATTAACATCATGAATGCCCTAAAACATCGAAATATTGATATTTATACATCTATGTATCGAGATAACTAAAGTTCAAAAATTCTGAAAAGAACACTCGAATTACAAGATATTATTCGAGTACGGTATTCGGTTTTTTTGTAAATTATTCGAGTTATTCGTTTACTCGAATAATTTCAGGTTTTCGTTTTCGACTTTTTGTTGTTACATTATTCGGGTGACCTATTCTAATAATATTCGAGTTGTGCATCTTACTCGAATAACAGTGAAATAAGCTACAATCAAGCCAAACTCACAATAATCCATCAATCTCATACAACCTCATACATCAAACTCATACAACCTCATAATCAAACTCATACATCAAGATTTACTTAATGTCTACGACCAAACTCACCGACGGACGGAAACCTCCTTTCTTTTCTCCGACCACGCCTTGCTACGAACGGAGGCGGCAACACCAATTGATCCGAGGTATCCCACTCGGCTTGATCCGGAACCGGCGAAACTCGTCCGTGATAAGCAGACTGCCACGTTAGGACAGAATAATATTCCGAACACAACGGGTAGAAACTCATGTTCGCTCGTAGACTCGCCGCGATTGCATGTGGACAAGGAATCCTGTCGATGTCGAATTGGCGGCACGTACAAGTCTTCGACCGCAAGTTAACAATGGCACGACCCCCCGGAGATCGGACATCGTACTCATGCGGAGCGATTTCATGTACTTCATACCCTTGACTTAGCTCATACCTCTCACGGAGCTTCATTTCCACCGTCGGGGTAAACCGCGTGGTTGCTTGTCCAGATTGCTGTCTGTATCTAGCAAACCAATCCGCCGTCAGCCTCTGTATCGATTCCAGAAGCGCAATGATCGGTAGCTTTCTTTCTTCGCGGAGTCTTGCATTAATCGATTCCACCCCGTTCGTAGTCATGATGTTATAGCGAGACGTCGGAGAATAGGCTCGACTCCATCGTTCCTTAGTATCAGTCTGTTGCAAATACGCGTATGCGGTGGGAAACCTTTTCTCAAAATCACCATATTGTGAATCAAAGTCGCATTGCTTGTATATTTTAGCAATGTGTATGAACGTCTCGGTCGCACCCTGCTTCTTACACCTGCTTTTCATATTTTGTGACAGGTGCCAAATACAATGACCGTGGTGCGCACGACCGTAGACGGCTGCAACGGCGGCTTTGATAGAAGGAGATCTGTCGGATACGATGACAAGATCGTCCTCGTTGGGCACGACTTGCAAGAGCTCGTTCAAGAACCACGACCAAGCTTCTATGCACTCGTTATTGTCGATTATGCCCCAAGCTAAAGGAAACTGATGGCGGTCGCCATCCTCCGCTGATGCAATGAGCAACGTACCCCCATACTTTCCTTTCAACCAAGTACCGTCTATGCAAACAACCTTCCTCATGTGACGGTATCCCGCAATACAAGCACCAAGGGATAGGAATGCGTGCTTAAATCTCCGCTCGTCGTCCAGATATACACTTGCTATGGTTCCCGGATTCACTCTTCTCAACGTCGACAGGTACGACGGCAACAGCTTGTAACTCTCATCGGGGTCACCCTTCATTGCATTTTGTGCTAAAATGCCTCCTTTCCATGCTTTGAAGTACGAAACTTCAATCCCACGATTTCTCATCATTGTTTGAATGAGTTTAGGGGCCGGTGTACTTGTTGAACCCTGAAAAGATTCAAGCAGCATATCACTCACGGAGGTTGACGATGCTTGAGTGAGTCTTGCGTTCCGATTTGCAAGGTCGCACGTATGTGTGTTGCAATACGTACGAATCGAGAATACGGATGTATCCTTAATCTTCGCCGTCCATATCCTCCAAGTACATCCATCCTCTTTGCATCTCACGCCATAGTACGATCGGGAAGATTTTATAATCTTGACCTCGAAGCATGCCTCTATAGCAACTCTTTGGATCCTATTCTTGACGGCCTTCTTATCCTCGAATTCATCACCGACCTTCATGGTGGAACCGTCGGTAAAAGAATACCGATCGCTAGGAATAGTTGCATTTTCCTCTTCCTCCTCCTCCTCATCATTCCCGTCCGCATTTTCTCCGTCTACGCCATCAAAATTGACGTGCACGTTCTGCCGTGATGCAACATTCTCATCACGGTCGTTCGCCTCATTGTGACCTTCACCCCCATAATTCACATCTTCGCATCCGCCAAAGTCGATGATACGGTCAAAATAATCATCGATGTAACCACCTCCATCGCTACGAACCTCAATTGGAACGGGACCAACTTCATCATCCGCGAGAGTTTGACGGTGGAGGGTCGTAGGGAGACCAATCTCCACACGGAGAATCGGTCTATCCATTGGACCCCCTAAGTATATATAACCCTTCAACTCTCGATCATTCTTTATATACAACGGAGCACACCCTTCCATACCTCTCATAGATGGCTGATAACTTAGCTTTAACTCCGGTCTCCCGCTTACGCCAATAGTCTCGTATATTTCGTTCCGCAGATCGTCCAGCAAACAACAATCGACATCGAACCCAATGGGCTTCATATTTGTTCCCATCCGTGGAACCCATGTCCATTTATTATCATTCCCAATTATCCATTCTCCATCGTAATCAATCATGATGCTGGTCGGCATAACCTGCATATGAAACAAATCATTGTTAATAAAATTTAATTGCAATATGCATTATTCGAATAATTACAATATTCGAAAAATAGAAATTAATCGAGTAAACTATTCGAGTAGTAAAACAACTCGAATAGATTCTTCGAGTATTAAGATTTTGAAGACACTCGATAAGTGGTTATCGAAGAAATAAATGGAATAAATCAACTTTTATTGCAAAAGAATTATTCGAGTAAATAAAATATTCGGAAACAAAAATTATTCGGGTAAGTCATTCGAGTTTACATTTAACTCGATAAGTTGTTATCGAAGAAATAAATGGAATAAATCAACTTTTATTGCAAACAAAAGTTATTCGAGTAAATAAAATATTCGGAAACAAAAATTATTCGAGTAAGTCAATCGAGTTTACGTTTAACTCGAATAATTTATCCGAGTATTGTAATATCGAATAATATGTAAGTGTAAAATTTCATAAACAATAGTATTAATCGAGTAAAGTTTCCGAGTTTATCCGAGTTTGATGTCCGAATTGTTATATGGCCAAAACAACTTATTCGAGTGACTTTTCGAGTCAAATAAACTCGAATAACAGACTCGAATAATCGGAAAACGAAAATTTTCTGCAAATTCGCACAGATCTAAGGTTAAAATGCTACCCATAACTACCCAAACCTTCGAAAATCTAATACCCGATGCTCGAAATGTAAATGTCGTTAACATGAACGGAAATTACAATGCCCGATAATATATACTTGTAACTGGCGTTAAAATGAACGGAACTTACTGTATATGCGTTCAAGAACGAAATTGGGTTTCTTGGAGCTTGGGTGTTTCGATTTTCGGCGGATGCTTCAGCTCGTTTTTCCTTCAAGATCTCGTTTTGGTGCTCGTGGGTGCATTAATCAATGAGGTTGGTGCGTTTCCTTTTTTTTATTTTATATATATATTTCTTTTTTTTTATTTAGGTATTAATTAGGCCCTTAATTAGGGGTTTAGTTAATTAAGGAATCATGTTCCTCTTTTTTTAATTGACTCGGTCAAGTTCCCTTTTTTTAAAAAGAAACCAAAAGTAATCTTATTTTTTAAAATAGCCCGGGAAACAATAGGTTCTCAGTCACACCATCGAATTAAGGGAAAAAACACTAAATTTGGGTTGACTTTGCGAAACGTCGTCGTAGAAGTTGCCGGTGGGGATATTTTCTTTATGTAAATAAACTGTCTTTATTTTGAAGATCCTCCAACTTATTACTTTCTAAAAAAAAAACTTGTTTAAGTAAAGCATTAGTTCTGCAAAAGGACTCGTTGATTAAGCAAGAGGTCGGTTACGATAGGATAGTAGAAAAGTACGCGAGTCTAGCCAGCAAGGGTTAGGTAAAAGCTTTGTAATTTACTAAACGCATCTGAGTTGACATTATTTTTGTAATAAAATTCATATGTGGGAATGTACTCCAGTTCAATTAAATTCATAGCCATATAGTTGGTTAGACTTTTCTTTTTTTTGTAGTCAGAAGCATTTGTTGGTTTCATTGCAACAGAACTGCGGAGCATTGACGCACAAGATCAATAAAAAGAAGAACATGTGGGGAGATGATAATGTTTTGTTTGTAAGCCTCAATTCAAAGTAACTCCAACATTATTACATTTACATACACCAACGGAGAATGATTCCATTCTACATTTTCGTTTATCAGAAAAAAGATGAGGTCTGCTCTAAAGAAAACTACAAACACAGCAACTATATATCCATCCGTCCTATGCAACAGCTACACCATGTGGCGTATCAAGTCGATCACGCGATTACTGCGAAAAGTACAAATATATGTAGTTACATTGCTGCAATAGCATCCATTGGCAATAATCCAGTGAATTTTGTCTGTAGTTACATGTATCCCCACTCGTTGTGGTACCCTTCACAAAGTTCCCATTCAGAGCTGAGAAAATAATCAAATACAAGGGTATCTTATGATAGATTCAGCATAAAGAGACTCCTTCATAATCTCACAGGCGGCAATCACCAACAAAGTCAGTCGAAACCACCTCCTCCTCCTCCTCCGTGTATCCTAAGATACCCTTCAAGTTTGTTTTCAGACTCCTCCCTGTGATTGATAACAGCATTTAAAACATATCCGACAAAAAGGTAGATATTTTTACTATAGTATTGAAACAATGAAAACGTATCCGAGATGCATGGATCTAATTCAATTCAATGATGACGAGAAGGATCTAGAGCTAGTAAACCATATTCATGCACCATATCACATGTAAAGGAATAGAAAAGCGAATAGGATAGCCAGAATGTATGGACATTGATTGATACCATGTAATCGGTGGTGATGTTGACAGCAACGAGCTCGACATCGTCGCTCTATAGAGCAACTCTGGCGACCAAACGGCCAATTCTTCCAAATCCTAGGCGCGAGAAGTCAGATCACTTAGCATATCAAAACGAGAGAAGAAAGCGCTAACCATTGATTCAGATCTTGATCTTGGCCATGATGAAGAGAGAGATATAGAGCGAATGCGAGGGATGAAGAAATGTAGCTCTGCTCTTGGGTGTTGCAATGCAAACGAAGTGAATGAGTGATTTGATAGCTGAGCTCGTTTCTTGGAGGAATCGGTTTCCTCATCTAAACCACACATCACGTGTCTTGGGCCTCGCATGTGGGCTCATCATGGTGAGAGCCCAATTGTACTGTTGTTCAGGCCCGAGACTATCTCAAACCTCTTTGTATTTTTCGTTCCCTAATAAAAGCCCGCTGAAATAGTATGAGTGGAATCAATTAATAATTAATTAATCATTAAAAACTGAAAAAAATACTTCAACGGGAAAACGGGTGAGGCCCGCACGGTAGGGCCGCGCGTTGTATTTCAAAAACTTTCCGTGAGTGAGACCACGACGTTCCGACGGGCCGGGTCGGGTCCCACGAAAGGCCCGCAAAAGTTGTTTTACCACGAATCGAATGTGTTGAACAAATTGCATACCACCAATATGAATATAAAGAAAATTGAGGGACCTTGTCCAATTTGAATTTCTTTTCCATTTTTTTTCAAGGAAATGCGTTGAAATAACAAACGGAGAAGAAGAGAACGAAATCCAGGGGCTATTTTAAAAAATAAGATTACTTTTGGTTTCTTTTTAAAAAAAGGGAACTTGACCGAGTCAATTAAAAAAAGAGGAACATGATTCCTTAATTAACTAAACCCCTAATTAAGGGCCTAATTAATACCTAAATAAAAAAAAAGAAATATATATATAAAATAAAAAAAAGGAAACGCACCAACCTCATTGATTAATGCACCCACGAGCACCAAAACGAGATCTTGAAGGAAAAACGAGCTGAAGCATCCGCCGAAAATCGAAACACCCAAGCTCCAAGAAACCCAATTTCGTTCTTGAACGCATATACAGTAAGTTCCGTTCATTTTAACGCCAGTTACAAGTATATATTATCGGGCATTGTAATTTCCGTTCATGTTAACGACATTTACATTTCGAGCATCGGGTATTAGATTTTCGAAGGTTTGGGTAGTTATGGGTAGCATTTTAACCTTAGATCTGTGCGAATTTGCAGAAAATTTTCGTTTTCCGATTATTCGAGTCTGTTATTCGAGTTTATTTGACTCGAAAAGTCACTCGAATAAGTTGTTTTGGCCATATAACAATTCGGACATCAAACTCGGATAAACTCGGAAACTTTACTCGATTAATACTATTGTTTATGAAATTTTACACTTACATATTATTCGATATTACAATACTCGGATAAATTATTCGAGTTAAACGTAAACTCGATTGACTTACTCGAATAATTTTTGTTTCCGAATATTTTATTTACTCGAATAACTTTTGTATGCAATAAAAGTTGATTTATTCCATTTATTTCTTCGATAACAACTTATCGAGTTAAATGTAAACTCGAATGACTTACCCGAATAATTTTTGTTTCCGAATATTTTATTTACTCGAATAATTCTTTTGCAATAAAAGTTGATTTATTCCATTTATTTCTTCGATAACCACTTATCGAGTGTCTTCAAAATCTTAATACTCGAAGAATCTATTCGAGTTGTTTTACTACTCGAATAGTTTACTCGATTAATTTCTATTTTTCGAATATTGTAATTATTCGAATAATGCATATTGCAATTAAATTTTATTAACAATGATTTGTTTCATATGCAGGTTATGCCGACCAGCATCATGATTGATTACGATGGAGAATGGATAATTGGGAATGATAATAAATGGACATGGGTTCCACGGATGGGAACAAATATGAAGCCCATTGGGTTCGATGTCGATTGTTGTTTGCTGGACGATCTGCGGAACGAAATATACGAGACTATTGGCGTAAGCGGGAGGCCGGAGTTAAAGCTAAGTTATCAGCCATCTATGAGAGGTATGGAAGGGTGTGCTCCGTTGTATATAAAGAATGATCGAGAGTTGAAGGGTTATATATACTTAGGGGGTCCAATGGATAGACCGATTCTCCGTGTGGAGATTGGTCTCCCTACGACCCTCCACCGTCAAACTCTCGCGGATGATGAAGTTGGTCCCGTTCCAATTGAGGTTCGTAGCGATGGAGGTGGTTACATCGATGATTATTTTGACCGTATCATCGACTTTGGCGGATGCGAAGATGTGAATTATGGGGGTGAAGGTCACAATGAGGCGAACGACCGTGATGAGAATGTTGCATCACGGCAGAACGTGCACGTCAATTTTGATGGCGTAGACGGAGAAAATGCGGACGGGAATGATGAGGAGGAGGAGGAAGAGGAAAATGCAACTATTCCTAGCGATCGGTATTCTTTTACCGACGGTTCCACCATGAAGGTCGGTGATGAATTCGAGGATAAGAAGGCCGTCAAGAATAGGATCCAAAGAGTTGCTATAGAGGCATGCTTCGAGGTCAAGATTATAAAATCTTCCCGATCGTACTATGGCGTGAGATGCAAAGAGGATGGATGTACTTGGAGGATATGGACGGCGAAGATTAAGGATACATCCGTATTCTCGATTCGTACGTATTGCAACACACATACGTGCGACCTTGCAAATCGGAACGCAAGACTCACTCAAGCATCGTCAACCTCCGTGAGTGATATGCTGCTTGAATCTTTTCAGGGTTCAACAAGTACACCGGCCCCTAAACTCATTCAAACAATGATGAGAAATCGTGGGATTGAAGTTTCGTACTTCAAAGCATGGAAAGGAGGCATTTTAGCACAAAATGCAATGAAGGGTGACCCCGATGAGAGTTACAAGCTGTTGCCGTCGTACCTGTCGACGTTGAGAAGAGTGAATCCGGGAACCATAGCAAGTGTATATCTGGACGACGAGCGGAGATTTAAGCACGCATTCCTATCCCTTGGTGCTTGTATTGCGGGATACCGTCACATGAGGAAGGTTGTTTGCATAGACGGTACTTGGTTGAAAGGAAAGTATGGGGGTACGTTGCTCATTGCATCAGCGGAGGATGGCGACCGCCATCAGTTTCCTTTAGCTTGGGGCATAATCGACAATAACGAGTGCATAGAAGCTTGGTCGTGGTTCTTGAACGAGCTCTTGCAAGTCGTGCCCAACGAGGACGATCTTGTCATCGTATCCGACAGATCTCCTTCTATCAAAGCCGCCGTTGCAGCCGTCTACGGTCGTGCGCACCACGGTCATTGTATTTGGCACCTGTCACAAAATATGAAAAGCAGGTGTAAGAAGCAGGGTGCGACCGAGACGTTCATACACATTGCTAAAATATACAAGCAATGCGACTTTGATTCACAATATGGTGATTTTGAGAAAAGGTTTCCCACCGCATACGCGTATTTGCAACAGACTGATACTAAGGAACGATGGAGTCGAGCCTATTCTCCGACGTCTCGCTATAACATCATGACTACGAACGGGGTGGAATCGATTAATGCAAGACTCCGCGAAGAAAGAAAGCTACCGATCATTGCGCTTCTGGAATCGATACAGAGGCTGACGGCGGATTGGTTTGCTAGATACAGACAGCAATCTGGACAAGCAACCACGCGGTTTACCCCGACGGTGGAAATGAAGCTCCGTGAGAGGTATGAGCTAAGTCAAGGGTATGAAGTATATGAAATCGCTCCGCATGAGTACGATGTCCGATCTCCGGGGGGTCGTGCCATTGTTAACTTGCGGTCGAAGACTTGTACGTGCCGCCAATTCGACATCGACAGGATTCCTTGTCCACATGCAATCGCGGCGAGTCTACGAGCGAACATGAGTTTCTACCCGTTGTGTTCGGAATATTATTCTGTCCTAACGTGGCAGTCTGCTTATCACGGACGAGTTTCGCCGGTTCCGGATCAAGCCGAGTGGGATACCTCGGATCAATTGGTGTTGCCGCCTCCGTTCGTAGCAAGGCGTGGTCGGAGAAAAGAAAGGAGGTTTCCGTCCGTCGGTGAGTTTGGTCGTAGACATTAAGTAAATCTTGATGTATGAGTTTGATTACGAGGTTGTATGAGTTTGATGTATGAGGTTGTATGAGATTGATGGATTATTGTGAGTTTGGCTTGATTGTAGCTTACATCACTGTTATTCGAGTAAGATGCACAACTCGAATATTATTAGAATAGGTCACCCGAATAATGTAACAACAAAAAGTCGAAAACGAAAACCTGAAATTATTCGAGTAAACGAATAACTCGAATAATTTACAAAAAAACCGAATACCGTACTCGAATAATATCTTGTAATTCGAGTGTTCTTTTCAGAATTTTTGAACTTTAGTTATCTCGATACATAGATGTATAAATATCAATATTTCGATGTTTTAGGGCATTCATGATGTTAATAAGTCGCTTTATGAAGATTAACAATGTTTAATAAAAGTCGTTGCATGACATACAATGAAATACATTGGTAGATAGGACTTTAGTATATACATTCCCATCAACAATATATATAACATGTATCGAAATATCAACTTGATTTTCTTTTTTTTCAAGAATCTCTATAATATCTTACTACTTAGAAAGAAAATGTTATTTAACATGAAATGATATTTAACATGAAATGTTTTCATGTTACTTAACATTTCATGCTCATGATATAAAACAACATTTTCGATTTTTAAATTATTCGAGTTATGTATTATACTCGAATACTCTCGAATACGCAACTCGATAAAAGTAGCATTATTCGAACAAGCTCCTTCACTCGAATAACAGTGAAGGTCGACAGAAGCAACTTATCCAGTGAAGTTTATTCGAGTGCTATATGATACTCGGATTGAGCTCGAATAGCTTACTCGTTTAATTCCCATTATTCGAACAAGATCTTTGACTCGGATAACAGTGAAGTCCGATAAAATCAACTGATCCAGTGAAGCTTATTCGGGTGCTATGAGTTACTCGAATTAGGCTCGATTAGAATACTCGAATAATTACCATTATTCGAACAAGCTCTTTCACTCGAATAACAGTGAAATTTGGGAAAAAACAACACTGAACCTTGAACACTCTGAACAACCTCAACAGCAACTCAACCAACCATAACACAGAACAATTCCAATTCAAAAAATCTGTACAAATATATTAAAAATCTAAAACTGTTCATACAATATCCCAATTGTTAAAATAAATACATATAGACAAAAACTTTCTAAAGGAGGCAACTTTAGAATCGTCCAAAGCGTAGAGATCATCTCTGTTACCGATCAACAGAGACATCGCGGCCCTAAGCACGTACACACCGCACTCTCCGCTGTTCAAGAAATATAACAATTTCAGGTTTAAGAAAATAAGAAAATAAGAAAGTGAGAAAATAAAAAAATTACCTAAGACGTTGTTGAGGGAAATTGGGGCACCGCACCCAAGAAAACTTCTCCCCGGATTCTTGCTCCACACCTACGTGTTGAAGCATCAGCGGTATCACTTCGGCCAAAGGATCGAGGAACGGCTTCATTGCCTTCAAGTCCGAATCGCTGCTGCGATCGGAATCCAAAACGAGGATGTTCCTGTCCTTGAACCGAGCGACGAGGAGCACCCAATGCGAGTTAAATGCCAATGGGATGACGGCCACATCCGCTTGGCTCCAGTGAAGTGACGGCTTGGCGCCGTATATCGCATTGATCTCTCCCGTGGCGAATTGGTCGAACGAGGACACGTTCCACGGTCGCGGTTTGGCGGACTCCATCTTGACTGCATGTGCGAAGTTGGCGTTCACGTACGCGATTCGCTCCGCATGCACGCAGTTTTCTTGCATCTCCGTGAACCCGCTGAATGCCTCGTTGACGTGCTGCAATAATAGCATATAATGTTATTAAACGAAATAATTAGAACATATTTAGCAAAAAACACACATACCTCATCCGAAAGCCACACTTTCGGAGTGGACAGGTCGACAAAGAATTTCTTGTCGTACGCTTGGAGGATTCCTTGCCGTTCCTCCTTTGCGCCCATTCTTGCCACCTCCGCCGCGACGACATCCCAATGCTTCACCCTCTCGCCGATGATATGCTCTATGTCCGCGCGGCGTTCTATTGCAACGCGAGGGGTCGAATCGGGCGTCGGCGTATACGGACTCGAAAGCAGCCTCGACTTCTTCTTCGGACGTTTCGTCCGTGGCCGCCTCTCCTCCGCTTCCGCCGCCTTCTTTGGCTTCGACGCCGCGGCGGCCCTATGCGCCTCCGCCCACGCCGCCTTCGCCGCGGCCCTCTTCTCCCCCGCCGCCTCCGCCGCCTTCATTCTCTCCGCCGCCGCCCTCTCCGCCGCCGCCTCCGCCGCCGCCTCCGCCGCCGCCCTCTCCGCCGCGGCCATCTCCGCCGCCGCCCTATCCGCCGCCGCCCTCTCCGCCGCCGCCGTCTCCGCCGCCGCCCTATCCGCCGCCGCCCTCTCCGCCGCCGCCCTCTCCGCCGCCGCCCTCTCCGCGGCCGCCTTATCCGCCGCCGCCCTCTCCGCCGCCGCCCTCTCCGCCGCCGCCCTATCCGCCGCGGCCCTCTCCGCCGCCTCGGCCGCCGCCCTCTCCGCCGCGGCCCTCTCCGCCGCCTCGGCCGCCGCCCTCTCCGCCGCGGCCGCCTCCGCCGCCGCCCTCTCCGCCGCGGCCCTCTCCGCCGCCTCGGCCGCCGCCCTCTCCGTCGCCGCGGCCGCGGCCTCCATCTCGGCCTCCATCTCCACATTCTCGCCCCCATGCCCCTCACTCCCCGTCGGCGGCGAATGAGGAGGCGAAGGAGGCGGCATGTCCTGATCGTAGCTTCTCGCAATATCCCGCACCGTTCTCGCCGTCAGGCTCTCAAGGGCTACAAAATTAGAGTATTACGTTAGATTTACGTAATATCAATATAATCTTATAAAATAAACGTTAAGTAAGACATACCTTGGACCACGATCGAGCGCAGCTCCCTAATCTCCGTCCGCAAATCCCGTACATCGCCTTCCAGCCTGTCCATTCTTCTATCGAAATGGGCGATGATTGAGCCGGAAGGAGGAGGAGACGGCCTCGGAGGAGAAGACCTCGGAGGAGACGGCCTCGTAGGAGGAGACGGCCGAGGAGGAGACGGCCGAGGAGGAGACGCTGCAAGCCGATGGTCGGTGCAGTAGACCGGCAGCCCATTCAGAAGATGCTCCACTATCCTCTGGGCCACGGCATCATTCCGGCTGCCACAAAATCCGGCGACCGTGCGGAAGTGCCTTGAATCGGCTTCAGCATCGGTCGGTGTAAGGCAACACCGCACGTCCTGTGTATTTGTACAGTTTAGAAAACGCAATCTAAATAAATCCATATTATAAATAAATAAATATACTTACATCCATCGCCACGGCACCGAATGCACGCTCGACCGCTTGCCATCCCGGAGCAGAGCTCTTGCCGTAAAATGTCGTCTTCCAATGGCACATACGGGGTAGCGGGAGCCCTTCGCCGGCTCTTCTCACCGTGAATTCTTGCCCGACGGTCGGCCAGCACTCGTATGCCAGAACCTGATAAAAGAGAGTAGAAGTAAGTTAAAATAAATATAATATGTCTTAAATAATAATACAAAACTAATTTAATTACCTGAAGCGGCATTACGAAGCCGCTGATATCGAAGGTAGTAATGGTTCTTCCATTCGATGCCATCTCCATCGCCCTCCCCAAGAGGTCTTTGTTCAGACCATAAATGACCTCCTCGAACGATATCCTTCCCCAAGGATATTCGTTGAAGCGGTCGAAGTCCTCCACCAGACGGAGCCACTCCTCCTTGACCTTCAAGTCCTTCTTTACCCTCCGCTCCCCTAGCACCCCGACGGCAAAATAAAGGGCCGCCATCTTCAATTTCTCGGGATGAACGCCCGAGGCTCCACCATAGTCACGGATCATTTCCGTGACTTTCTTATCCATATCGTGGAAATATATAACGTCCTTGCCTGCGAGCCATAAAACAAACGTTAGTTTTTGAAATCGAAGTAAAAAAACGAATCAAAAAGATAAAAAAAATAGAATTAATACCAGGCCAATGCCTCGTCGCAAACTCGTTCGAGGACGGTATCTCCGGCTCGTTAGCGCCGCAGTCGAGGCCCGTGAGTAGGCAATACTCGACCAATGAAAATCGTAATGGTCGCCCACGAACGACCATCCAGAACTCCTTCGAGTCCGGCATGTACTCCACCTGCCGGCTCATCAAATACCACATGATCATGTTGGAGTTATAGTGGTTTCGGGCCACCTTTATCAGGTTCCCGAACTGAGTCCGTCTAACCATCTCCTCCATTTCCTCCTCGTTCAAAAGCGTACGGATGCGTTCGCATACCGGCATGTACCCAGCGTTTAGAGTGAGGGTGGCATGGTATAAATTGTCCGCCGGCAACTTCGTCGGAAGATAGATCTGAAAACGCAAAAAAAAAAGCAAAATAAGCAAAATTCACTGTTATTCGAGTAAATTATTCGAGTAAAACATCACCCGAATAAGTCAAGCAACTATTCGAACCCTAATTACTCGAATAGTTACTCGAAAAGGCGATGAAAACGATTTTTACCAAAATCCGACCGATTACGACGTTTACGCAACGATTTAACATCAAAACCGATCGATTTAACGCTAATAACAAAACATCTAACCAAGAAATTCGTTCAATCAATTCGATTTAACAAAAACCCAAAATGCGACCAAAAACTCACCGTGGCTCTACCGCCGTCGATTTGCTCATCCACCCGGTTACGAACAGGCGCGGAAGGCTCCGATGATCTCGTTTTTCTTTTCCCCATTGATGATTATGCTTGGGCTTGTGTACGATTTTTCGAGTAAGAGATTTGGTTTCGAAGAGAGAGCGCGAGGGAATTTAGGTTTTCGAGTGATTTGTGTCTAATTTTCTTTCCGACCTTTTTAAAACACAGCTTATTCGGGTATATTATTCGGGTTCAATATTCGAGTTTGGACTCGAAAAGATCTCTCGATTAGTTACTCGAATAATGTAGCTTACTCGTTTAAATTTTCTGCACATTATTCGAGTCACCTTATCTCTTCGATTTATTATTAGAGTAAGTCATTCGGGTCTTGCTTTTACTCGAATAAATCCGAATAATTTTTCGCTTTTAATAAGTCAAAAATGCATTTATTCGAGTCGATTATTCGAGTGTTTTGTCACTCGAATAAAACTCGAATAACTTTTCACTGTTAAAAAAACGGATTAGCCTCCTTAACCAGTTTTTTAGTAAGGGTATTTCAGTCATTTGAGAACCCGTTCCTCTTTTTTTAAAACGAAATAGAATCGTTCCTCTTTTTTAAAATTCTCCATTGTTTCCCATAAATTGATAATTCTGCAGTCGTCGGACATGAATGGGAAAGTTGTTGATACTGATTACAGACAGATCGATCATCGACAGAAAAAGATCAATTGTTTCTTGTGATATTACATCTCTGTCATCACCACCAACCCCATAGCCAAATCTTTCGACTTTGACCAACACAGATCATTCTAACCCCTTCTGCCTCCATTTCTCTTTATAGTTGCTGATCCCATTACTCGCCCATGCCACATTGAAAAATGCTGACGACGCTTCTGTATCTAATAATTATGATGACGGCGCCGTTGCTGATGGCCCAAGATGAATCTCCGGCGACCATCGGAGAAGCTCCGTTCAGGATCCACACGCTCTTCTCGGTGGAGTGTCAGAACTACTTCGATTGGCAGACGGTGGGGCTCATGCACAGCTACCGAAAATCCCAACAGCCCGGCCCCATCACGAGGCTCCTTAGCTGTACGGACGAAGAGAGGAAGCGTTACAGAGGCATGGACTTGGCTCCAACCCTTGAGGTGCCTTCAATGAGCAGGCATCCAAAGACTGGAGATTGGTGAGTTCGATTGATGTCTCCACGTCTGTTTCCCTTTCATTCTTCGCGTGTAAATGGTTGAATTGTATGCACTTATGCTTATTTATTTTTTTATGATTCATTTCCATTTTGTGGTTTTCTGTTATCATATTGCAGGTATCCAGCAATTAATAAGCCAGCTGGTGTAGTTCACTGGCTCGAACACAGCGAAGATGCTCATAACGTTGATTGGGTGGTTATTCTTGATGCTGATATGATCATTCGAGGTCCGATCCTACCTTGGGAGCTTGGAGCTGAGAAAGGAAAACCTGTCGCTGCATATTACGGGTAATAACTAATAATCTCTCATTCCATTAATTACCAGTTTATCCAATCCGTAAACTAGTGTTGTGGTTTGTGTTTTCTTGTACAGATATTTGATCGGGTGTGATAATATTCTAGCTAAGTTGCACACAAAGCATCCTGAGATCTGTGACAAGGTTGGTGGGCTTTTAGCAATGCACATAGATGATCTTCGGGCTTTGGCACCCATGTGGCTTTCGAAAACAGAAGAAGTGAGGGAAGATAGAGCTCATTGGGCAACTAACTATACTGGTGATATATATGGGTACGGTTGGATCAGTGAAATGTATGGGTACTCGTTTGGTGCCTCAGAGGTAATATTCTTGAAAAGCTGAACATTATCTGTTCATCCTTCCAGTTTCATTTTGTCAATGATATACTTTGATTTTTGTGGCTTGCTTTAATCAGGTGGGACTCCAACACAAAATCACTAATAACCTGATGATTTATCCGGGCTACGTTCCTTTAGAGGGTGTAGAGCCGATTCTCATGCACTATGGCTTACCTTTTAGTGTTGGAAACTGGTCATTCAGTAAATTGGAGCATCATGATGATAACATTGTGTATGAGTGTGGCCGGCTCTTTCCCGAACCTCCGTATCCAAGAGAGGTAAGTTTACTTATTTTATTTTTGCAACAGATCAGTTTTCCTAAGTCGAGTTTTCCAATACCTCTCTTGTGATAATTGTTCGTGTTAGGTGAGAGAAATGGAAACTGATGAAAACAAAAGGAGGGGACTATTCCTTAGCATAGAATGTATGGACACAATCAACGAAGGTCTGCTGCTGCATCATGCCGCGCATGGTTGCCCCCGGCCAGCATGGTCCAAATATCTGAGTTTCTTGAAGAGCAAAACGTTTGCTGAGATGACTAAGCCGAAACAGTTGACCCCAATAAGTCGTCAGATGATGGAGAATAGCGTTCGCGAGGAAAACGTCGAGGAGGAAACAAAGTCGTATCCGAAACCGAAAATACACACCATATTCTCGACGGAGTGCTCTTCTTACTTTGATTGGCAGACTGTGGGGCTTGTACGCAGTTTCTACCGCAGTGGACAACCTGGGAACATTACAAGACTCCTAAGTTGTACCGATGAAGACCTGAAGCAATACAAAGGACACGATTTAGCTCCAACTCATTATGTACCCTCCATGAGTCGGCATCCATTAACAGGTGACTGGTAAGGAACTCTCTCTGCTTTGTTGAGATTAAGAAAGGATGTTGATTAAATATTAATGGAGTTCATTTTGAACTTGTTTCATTCAGTTAAAGATGACAGCTTTACAATGTCAAGCTTATTTTATGTTTGTGACATGCATGTGGATTTTCTCATTTTGATAATGGATTCGTTGAGGGTGAAAAAGTTAAGTTCTGGTATCATAACTGCCTATGTTCAATCAGGTATCCAGCAATCAATAAACCTGCTGGTGTTTTGCATTGGCTCACCCACATAAAAACTGAGGCTGAATACATAGTAATACTCGACGCTGACATGATAATGAGAGCACCAATTACACCATGGGAGTTCAATGCCGCTCCAGGCCGACCTGTTTCAACTCCCTATGAGTAAGAAACTTTTATTCCTCCTAAGTACTTTTACAATTAGCATCATATACTTGACTGCCTTGAGCAAGGTGTGTACTATTTTCTTTCATGTGCAATGCACAGCTACCTCATAGGCTGTGACAATGAACTAGCCAAGCTCCACACACGCCACCCTGAAGCTTGCGATAAAGTTGGTGGAGTGATCATAATGCACATAAGCGACCTGAGGAAGTTCGCTGTTCAATGGCTGCACAAAACTGAGGAAGTTAGAGCTGACGTGGCTCATTGGTCCAAAAACTATACTGGGGACGTTTACGAATCGGGTTGGATCAGTGAGATGTATGGTTACTCATTTGGTGCGGCAGAGGTAATAAATAAACGTCGAGTTTCTCTCTCCATTCTCAAATGCGATCATATATTTGAGTCCTAAATTGATGTTATTTGGCCTCTGCAGTTGAACTTGCGGCATATTATAAGGGACGACATATTGATATATCCAGGATACGTTCCTCAACCTGGCGTCAATTACAGAGTATTTCACTACGGATTAGAATTCAGGGTTGGTGATTGGAGATTTGATAAAGCCAAGTGGAGAAGCACGGACGTTGTCAATCATTGCTGGTCGACATTCCCTGACCCGCCCGACGTATCAACCCTAGACAGGTCTGACGAGAACTCGTATCAGCGCGACTTGCTTAGCATAGAGTGTATCAATTCCTTAAACGAGGGTTTACGCCTTCACCACGAGCGTAGGAAATGCCCCGACCCCAATTCTCTGTCGCCTCCAACGCAAAAGTCGTTTAATCCACCCATTTTGACCACTACGACTCAAGAAACTAATGATGAAGACCCAAATAGAGAAACTAACAGTGATGATTCAACTCAAGAGACTGACAATGGTGATCCAAGTCGTAAGGATATTGATGATCCATCTCTGCTTATTCGAAAGGGTGAAGTGACTGCTTCAAGAAAGTTTGGGAAGATAGAACAAGTTGGTTCTTCTAGGCAAGAGAAAGAAAAAGAGCTGAGGGATGATGAGTCTGGGGAACTATCACTGTCTCCACCAGAAGATGACAGTCAGGGTTTCACTTCCATGAGGCTTTGGATGATTGGTTTGTGGGCTTTTTCAATATTTGGATTTGTGTTAGTGTTGTCTATGATGATTTCGAGACGCCGTGGGCATAGAAAGAGAGGTAAAGGCGTTAAATCCAAGAGAAGGCCAGGAATTTGGAACGTGAATGGACAGGACAATAATAGACATACGCGTATGGCTGAAGTGTCGTAGGATACGACAAAATATACACTGTTTTTGTGTTTTGTGCTAGGAAGCATGTACGTGCAGCTGTTCGTGAATACCTCAACCGTAAGAGATTCGTCCATGCATCTTAATTATCAGACTCAGTAAAGTTTCAGAGCAGGCAACAAACAAACCTCCTTTTGTCTTTCTGGTTAAGATTTATTCTATCATGTAATGAACAATAACTAGTTGTGCCTACCTGGAGATTTAATTGTTGTATACGGGACTTGAATGTTGTAATGAATAATAGATCACAGCTGGCGCCTACCTACATGAATTCAAAAACTAAGATGAATACAGTGGCATCACTTGCTTATTCTTTGCAGTTGTCTGTTGTTTTACATAATTTTACTATGGAGTTTTTCCATTCCATCCATGTAGGTGGAACAGAAATACGATTTACCCGAAAGACTCTTCAACTTTCTTCGTCTTTTTCACCGACTATCTGCTTTTTGTTTAGTTACAGAAGAAACAGTAGGAAGGTTACAACAATGGTGTGTGTATGTATTATTTATTACACATCATTGTTAGAATGTGGATTGTCATCAAGAAGTGGCTCCGTGCTGCTTACCAAGCTAGAAGATCGATAAAGCACATAATGCTGCACCATGAAAATAATGTCGAAGAAGATGGACACCTAAACCAAGAAGAAATTATTATCAACATTCACGAAACTGCATATATATGCATATGCGTGTGTGTGTGTGTGGTGGTTCCATTTCAGTTTCCTACCAAAGATATCAAAGTCTTCCCTATGTTTCCATAGAAGTTCACCCACGAATCTGTCGTCCAAATCAGAAACAAATGCATAGTCAGGTTAAATACGACGAAAAACATCACTAATGGCTGATCATCGACTCACGCTGATCTATAGATTGAACAGCCATCTGAAAATAGTTTGTTATTCCTCCAAGGAAATCCAGCAAAATGTTGCCGATGCTAAACCCAATGGTGCTCTTCCGACGGAAGTTTAACACAGCCTGTTACCATAATAACAACCATTTGGCCCTCGATTAAATAAATTTGATTATAGCGTAGCTAGCGCTACCCCGTCAAAATTCCAAACTCACTTGGGGAATATATTTGATGATTGTCATGACAGCTTGGATTGTGCTGCAACGGCATATCATTACAATTTACAGAGCATAAATCATTACGTTAGCTTAGAAAGCATGTGAATAAAAGATCTTACTTGAAGCACGATACAAGCCAAAACCAGGAATGTCGAGGTATGGATATGAACACAAAGACTGCAGCAGCTAACCACGCTATAGAAACAATCGTCGCCGCAGTTATCGAGATTTTCTGATTTCCACGCTGTACATCACAAAAGTAAATGCATCTCGAGACTTTCTCCACTTACAAGTTTCATGATGACGATGTTTTTTCTGCCATACAACTCCTTCCTTAAAAACCAATGAATGTTATAACCACCTACCTCATAAATTATAATTTGGAACAGCATAATCGAGGTTAAGAGAACAGCATGTATGGAGAAAGCGACATCGTTAGGTGCGACTGGTATCATCTGCAACACAACCAAAAGTCAGGCTTGAAAGAATGGGGAAAAACAGACAACTGCAACGAGCAAAAAGAGATTAATTCAAACCAAATCTCAAATAATCAATGGTGACGACAGACAACTCAGGACAATTATTAACCTCTTTAAAACCGTACTTCTCCCGATATTGCCGCTGCACAACGGAGCTGAATAACATCGAAGCATTGTAGATGAGGTAAGAAGTGTGCTTGGTCAGGTTCAAGATCACAAAATCAAAGTTCAAACCCACAACGCTGCGTGCAAAAGCAAGATCAAAAGAGTCAACTTTACCAACATAAAAACCAAGAATAACTCCAACATCGCAGATAAAAATTTGGCATCAGCGAAAAAGTTGACTGTAAAGAAAGAACCTTTTCCTTTGAAAGTTTAAAATAACTTGTGGGTAGAAGCTGATGGACCAAGACGCAAAGGCTATCCACCCCAACACATTGTACAGCACCTCCAGGTGAATTGAGTTCCACGACGCCATTGAATAAAGCTGTCGTCGTAACCTCGTATTATCACAGCACAGTGGTTTCCGTATATGTCGGGACTTGATAGTGTAATAACATTTTATAGTGTTTTGGGAAGACGGTGATGATGAAATGATGACGTGTATGGGTGGGTGCGTGAATTTTGCTAGATGATGCGTCCAGGTTCATGGGCTACCCTTTTACTAATTGGGCTAATGAGTGATTGGGCTTCTTTAATAACAATAATAGCAATCCACCCCAAAATTAGAACTAAATCTCTTCTCTCCTTTTCCCAACAACCGTGCTCAGCCGTGTTAATCGATCGACAATGGCGTCGTCGATGGTCCGACGAAGCGTAAAAATCCTTATCACGTCCGCCAACCTCCGAACTCAAACAACCTCTGCAACCGCATCGTCCTATTCGAGTGTTGACTCCACCTCGGATGTTCCCATCTACGTAAAGGGGCCCAAATCCTCCACGTCATCTACATCTTCTTCCTCGTCGTCCGTCACGATGCCCATGTCCTCCATGACTGGTTCGATTGTCGGAAAACGGTTCTACAAGAATGTTACGACCAGAGAATCTGAAGACGGCACCAGCTGGAACGTGATGCTCGATTACAGGTAAGCTCGTTTTTTAGTGCGGGCGCAGTGTTTGTTTGATTTAAGGAGGGTCTTTGATCTGAACATAGTATCGCACCTAATTGTCTCGCACTATGTAACTTCAGGACTCTCAAAACGCCATCCAAGAAAAACCTTAATTGTCCTACTTTAGCACTAGCCAAGGCCATTGCTGCTGAGTGGGAGTACCAGGTTCTTCAAAATGTTTTCTTTTTAAAATTGTATTGCACTTATCATTGAGAAGTTCATTTCATGGAATTGTCCATCATTACTATTGTTTTGGTTAGCAAATGGACGGGATTAGACCATTCACTATGCCGCTTATGAAGCTTGCTTGCACAGCATTAGAAAGAGTTCCACTTACTAGGCAAAAGATCGTGGAGCACTTGATGAAGAAATTCCATCAAGATTTGGTCTTTTGTCGTGCTCCAACTGACAATGACATAACTAAGGATTTACGAGGTATCCACAGCAATTTTAAGTTAACCACGACATCTTACTGTAATTGACTGGTCGTTTGCCTCAAATACATGGTTTGCATTTACAAATCAGTTGCTTAGAAAATTTGTCTGTCTTGGTTTTAATTCGTGAGGAAATGAATACCTTTCAGTTGTATGCTCCTAGTTTGCTGACTTACAACCGTCATCTACAGAGCTTCAAGTGGAGAAATTTGGCCCTCTGATTAAATGGGTGGAATCTGAATTTGGCTATAAGCCCATGGTGTACACTAGTTTTTTCGGTGGTAAGCAAGAGGAGGGTCTGGTTAAAGCGGTGGAGAACCTTCTGAAAAGAACAGATGACTGTGAGTTGGCTTCAATCGATGCAATTGCAGCAGCCGCACACTCTTTGCTCATTGCGATTGGACTCTGCCGTGGTAGACTTGATATTGATCAGGCTGTTGAGTTAATTAGGCTAGAGGAAGATATGCAGGTTAATCGTTGGGGTTTGGTCGAAGGAGGCCATGATATTGATATTGCTGATCTTAAGGTTCAGATTTCATCTGCTGTCGTGTTTCTTGGACTTTCAAGGAAGCCCTGAACGGAAATCCCCAACTTTATTCAGGTATGTTCCTGGTCATGGCCTGGTGGGTATTACTAATTTCTGTCCGCCTAAGTAAAGTTATTATACAAAGATGTGATTATAGCACAATTTTTGCGGAATGATTTACAACATAGACAATTGGTCATATTATATGGTGCATTTTCCTTCCTCTGCCTTGTAAGAACTAAGAATTTGCTTATTATAGTTAATCAAGGACTGTCTTCTATGCAGCAGCGGACGCATAGTGGCGGCTGATGTCTTATGTCGCAGTAACAGCAGGCTACGTCACAGTCGTTACTACAACCTAAGAAGGAAAGGGAGAACAAAATATATGTTAACGGTCAGAAACAAAACAGAGTCCTATATATATATATATATATATATATATATGTATGTCGACATTCTATTATATATTACCTGTAACTGCAACGTATTGAGATGGTTGGAGCGTTTGAGGGTTTACAATAAGTGGGAGGCGACCATTTGTTGCAGCTACAAATGTTATCAGACAAGCGAGGATTGTTATCCTTAACTTCAACATAATTGATGATCACTGTCTTCTCTAACATGATATCACGTCCTGCCCCAAGTTATTATATATAGATGAATCTCGACAAACTAAATCTATGCAATTTTTTGAATAGATTTTTACTTCACGAATTATGGCTGTTAGGGTCATTCACAAACTGTGGTGAATTTATGTCTTCTTTATGAACATTGATTTATTGAGAACGTGGGGTGCAAACATCACACTGATAATAAATTACACTCGATCTGTGCATGCAGAGAGTATGGCGATGCTATTTAATTGTATACATAACAAATAAATTAACATTTATTGGCTTTTTCTTGAATTGCACGAAGCTTTCCTAACTACATCCAACCAACACAACTCGACAAGACAAACGGGCAACAATGTGTGGAGGTAAAAGTCATAGCAACGTAGAATATAATTATGAAGAATGTAGTGAAATAGAAAGAATAGTATGTGTGATTAACAACCAAGCAACTGACACGCATGATACCCTGAGATTTCATTACTAGCAACCAAAATAATAATAACAAGTATTTTTGCACGCGTGCTATTTTTTTCACAACATTTTCAGCTGCTCCTAACCTATTAATGGATATTAAGCTTTCATAATTCACCCACAACTTTGTTGTGCGAGCATTCACTAAGACTGAGTGCATCTAAAGATCCTTCAGAAGATCCAGGAAGGCATCTTTGATGTATCCAATGAGGTAATAATAATGCATTATCAAGGTGGGAGATGGAGGAGCAGTTGCACAGAACGGAGGAGGATGCTGCAACTGATTTTACGCTTTTTATTCTTTAATGGTTCTGTGTATCATATGAAGCTGAATGAAATCGCTATTTGATTGTTCGTGAATATCTATCTATCTATTTTCAATGTGAGAAAATTTTATTGTAGTTTTTCTGTGCGTCCCGACACTAAATCAAGAAACCACGAAACACCAAGTTCTCATTAAATTAATCTGTTCCATGTTAACATATCGGAAAGATTCACTATGCACCAGCTCGAACATGTGCTCTAGTTCAAGAATGGCGAATCATGCGACTTATTTCTTCATCTTCTTCCTCGAGGCAAAACAACTTGGTCCAATTTCAAGAGACATTCGCTTTGTCCTGCACAGTCAAAAGCACGCCTTATTATTAGTACAGAATTCCGAATAGTAAAAGGTATCGACGAAAAGACCAGCTTAACCGTACTGTTTTGAAAGCTCCCCGGCTTCATGAGCAGGCTCTTCAGCTTTACCTTCTGGTAAAATAGAAGAGACAACATATGAAGATTAATTACAACGCAATTAAAATTAGAAAATCACAAGAATTCCGTACATTTTTCGCGGTCCATATATTCCTACATTCAAACTCCCATCGTAGAGATAGACACACAGAACAAACACACATACATATGAATAAACTCATTTTCCAGTCAAGACAACAAAACAGTAAGCATACCTTCTTCTTCTTCACAAGCACCTTCACTCTCTGACCCCGAACCCCATCGATCGCCCCCATCATCGTGATCCCAACGTTCTCCTGCCGGAGGCATCCAAAAGTCAACTTCATCATCCATGTCACTACTACTACTACTACTACTCTTCTCCGCTGAATCTCGAACTTCGCTGATAATTTCTTCAATGTTTTTATCATCTTTTGCAGTCTTCTTCTTGTTCTTTTTTGAGTTTATGTCTACCTTCTTCTTTTTCTTCTTATCCTCACTCTCCTTTCCCACACTGGCATTCGGATTTTCTTTTTCAGATTCCTTTTTGTCTGTTGTTTGCATCACCAGTAAAACAGATTGTCACTCCCAATCATTGCCAAAGTTCATAACAGAAAAAAGCAGTAGCCTTTTAGACAAACCTAACATGTTGAGGAAACGCTTGCCAGTCATATGCTTCCATATGTGCTCTTCTGACTTATTAATAGTATCTCCAGTTAATTTGCATATCAACTTCGAGCTACAGAAGCAATAAAAATAGACAAACCAAAAAAAATCGTAAGAGTATGAAGGACCGCAGCACAGGTAAAAATCATAAGACTATATTATGAAAATTACCGCGAAGAGGGATCTTGTTTGAACATGTTGAGAGGCGGTTTGTTGCGAGCCAAGGCAAAATCAATGAGGCCAAGGCGACAGTGCTTGGCCTGAGCGTAAGAGTCCCTGGAGTCAGGAGGTAGCTCGTGGCCTGTCTCGACGCACCTGAATCTTCCGTTCTCCATCGGCTCGAAGGTCGGACTGCCCAGCAAGTTATGACCTTCCTTCGTCTCACCGACGCCGTCACGATTTCCTTCTGATTTCTTCTTCCCCATGGAAGATTACACAACAGCAACAAAATCAGCTTCCTTTTTTACTAGACTAGGGCTTCCTCGTTTGTGTATGGAAATCAGACGACAACGCAATGAAAACGTCGGTTGTCATTTGCCTGGCTATAATGATAAAATATATTGGGCTTATTCTGTGATCTTAATGGGCTATACGGCCCATTTATTAATAAATCCAGCCCATTGCAGAAGCTAACTCACGCACACGTTACAAGCAAAAGGCACGTAACTTCTTCGAGGAGATAATATCAAATATGAACCTCAAAGACAGAGAGGGGTTGGTTGAACTTAAAAGCCTTGAAGGACACAATGTGTATCTTATAAAAAAAAAAAGAGAAAAGAAAAAAAAAATATTTGAACAGCCCACAGTTTATCTTAATAATGAAAACGACTAATAACCATACTAAAGAAATTAGTTATTTTGTATTGTTCAAGTGCTATAGCAAAAGGGTTTATATTATTTATTAAAAAAATGTCAAGTCAACTTAAGATGATGATCGTTCGTCCTCCTTGAGAAAAGAAGGGACAAGCTCAACTTGTTGCCACACAAAGCCAGCATTCTTGCACTCTTCTTGGATGGCGTCAGCTTGTGAAGATCCTTGAGGACAGAAGACAACAACAGCACCACCACTGCCCGTAAACTTGGACGAAGCACCAACCCTTCTCGCAACTTCAACCATCTCTACATTCAATGAACCAAGAGCTTCATCCCCAAACATTTTCCTGAAACACCCCATCACATGAAACGATCAATGTATGTGTTCAGATGTTCAGCCTTAATATCGAAATAGGCTACAATCTGTATGTATATAGTGGGGTTTTAGGATTTCTGCCTTCTTAAATCGAAGTTACGGTTCATAAGGCTCGCCAGTTTGGTGTAGTCTTTCTCGATCAACGCCATCTTTCCTTCTAGAGCGATACCGGCTACTTCTTCCATGGAAGATATGATGAACTTATCACCCGCCAACCATCTTTGTCGAACCGTACTATGTACCTTTATGAACAAAATCTTTTGATAATCCTATAATCGAATAATAATATTGGAGGAAAAAGTTACATAAGAAAACTAATACCTTCCCGGAATCACTTGGATTCTCTGCATAGATAAGGTATAGAGGGGGAAGGAGGTTTATGTCCATGGGTTCATATTTTCCATAACCAAACTCTTCCATGTGTTTCTTGTCAAAATCCTAACAGAGAGGTAGTTAAGACAGGTCAATCATTGCATCCATAAAATAGAAATGCCAGTCCGATTCTGAGGATATATATACCATACCATATAAACAAGGCCTCCGTAGACCTGGGCTACTCTATCTTGAAGGCCCGCAACAATACCGAGCTCCTTCTCAGCATTGAGGATAAGGTTAGGACGGACCTCGACCTTAATCTGAGACCTGACTTGGTAGAAATCAAGAAGGCAGTTAAGGGCAGCACATACGATTGCGCTTGAACCAGAAAGCCCTGTCTGAAACCACAAAGGAACAACTTATTTTCAATAACCTGAATGATGTATTTGGAAACTGGGATCTACAAAATGGAGATTGAAGGATATTAAGTCCACCTGTCGGGGAATATTCGTGTCGTATGAGAGGGTAAAGTTCCTTTCGTGCAAACCAATATTGTGATCATTGCAGTACCTATGAAATATTTTACAGATTGCCATGAGCAAACGCACTCCTCCATAGTAGCCATCGCTTTCTAATCGATTAACCTGTATTATCATTATATTAAAAGCAGAGAAAGAGTTATACTCTCGCTAAGCCCTCAGAAAGTAAATAGCATTTCAATTAAACGCCCTTCAACAGTTTCACCTCTAGAGAAACTAGTATCAGCAGGTCGATAACATAGCTCCAATCTATAACTAGCTCATCATCAACATGCAACTCATAATGATAACGGAGAGGAGCAATTTCATGGTCAATAATCACGTCATAATTCCAATTAAACAAAACAACAAAGAAATGTAGAAATAGACCAGATGCGAGATCGAATCGAAGTGAACGAGATCGTGCTTTGGATGTGGTACGATCATCAATTCTTTTGAAGGCTCCAATTTAACAGTAGCCCAGAAATTTCCCAGGCTGAATGAAATCGTACGTCCAAAATACACATCACTGGGGTTCCCTAAGAAGCCAACGCGAGCGTATGATCTGTGTTCAATCGCTCCTCCATCTTTGTCACCCGCCATTTACGTCCAAGAATGAGCTCGAATTCGTTTGTCGTTCTTTGGGGCAGGCAGATCTGAATTGTTTTTTTTTTTTGTTTGGTGGGTAATTAATTATTATCAGCTGAAGAACGTCGATCTTGCTTGATGACTCAGCAACGATTTTGTTCGATTACTCGAAAATACGCAATTGAAAATCTCCCTGGCCTTCGTAACACCACTATATTTGGTAGGAAAAGTAAAATAAGACGATACCAAAATAATACTACCTCCGTCCCAACGATTATGGACATTTGGAGTATGGCACGATTTTTAAGAAATTGAATATTTTAATAATATAGTACAATTAAAAGGTGAAAAAGTGTATATTTTGACACTTCTTTTAAGAATATTTAATAGTATTATATTGCTTGTTTGTGGTAGTATTTTGCTATAAAAGGAAATGTCCAAAACGGTTTGGAACGTCCGATATAGTAAAATGTCCAAAACGGTTTGGGACGGAGGGAGTAATAAAGATCAAAATGGTAAAATAGCAGCAGATAGTGATGATAAAATAAAATAAATAGAAAGGGGAAATATAATGTTGAAATGGTACTTGCGCGACCGAGGGAAAAGGGATTTCTATGTAATAATATACACACGTCAATCATCAATCATAATCAGGTGGGAAACATTTGCAAAACTCCAGCTTCAGATCAACTTCTTGTTTGTATCAAATAGAACGTCGTTGGCAGCAGCAGCAGCAGCAGCAATTTCTTTGGATGTTTCGAAACAATATCGAACATTTTCCCGCGTATCACATAACACATTCTCTCAAAATTGCCTGTGGGAAAAATCCATCCACACCACAGTTGGCAGTACAGTAATTGATGATATTTCTCCTCACCTTTCCTCATCCCAAGATCCATTGTTTGATGATATCTCATCCTCATCATCGTCGTGCTCTTCAGATTCTTCATCATTCCTCAAACCTTTACCGTAGGAACTGCCATTCTTGTTCGGCCAACTATAAACACTAACAACTCTGTCATTTCCTTTTCCAATATCATCATAATCCCATTCCTCATCCAACTCGGAGATGTTTTCATTTTCATATTCTCCTTCACTATCCGCCATTTTCCTCCCATGTCTTTGATCCCAGCTATGGCTTCTCCTTTCTTCAACACTTTCATCATCCGATCCTTCGCTTCTAACCACCCCAGATCTTTGATATCTGCTAAAATCATCTCTGTTCCAATATCTAATCCTTCCAATTTCTTCTTTCTCTGCTTCTTGCTCCTCAGCCCATTCCTTATCCGCCGCATCTTCAATCTCAGCAATGAACTTGTCAAGCTCCTCTTGATCGCTTTCATCACCTGCATCTATTGGACGTTCAACGCCTTCAGAATTTTCAGTTTCCAATGTCTTTCCCTCCCAAGAAATGTATGGAGTCCCTTTTTCCTTGTCAATAGCGTTGAAAAAAGTATTGGCCACTCTCTGGATACTGGCAATGGCAACAGGGTCGTCGGGATTCATCCCTTTCCTGCGCAGCTCTTGTTCTATCTTCTTTATGTTGAGTTTCTGGGATTCAAGGGCTTGTTCGAATCTTGCCTTAAACAGTGCCTGAAGAAATTACAATAGGTAGAATTAATACCCATAAAAAACGTTAAAAGTACGTGGCGACAACACCATGAAAACAGACCTTTCTTTTGGTGAGAGTGTTGATGGGTATCAAATTCTTTGGCTGGCGATAGTTTCTACCACGGAACATGATTATTGTTTTCACATTGTGTATGTTAACTACGATCCCACCGCTCAACCTCGCAAGCATCGTGGCCATCTCCTTAATTTTCTCCTTGGGGAAATTATCGCAACAAACTTGCACCGTCTCATGAAACTTCCAGTGAAGGTGCATGTTTTGAACAACTCCTCCAAAGACTCCTCTAACCCCAACTGGAACATAATTTTTGTTTCTGAAGCCAATCTTCTTATATGCCTGAAGCTGTTCGGGAGTGAAAAGCTCAGGGTCATGGCGTGGAGGTGGAAGCTCTGGCAATTCATATTTTTTCAGCTTCTGTAGAAGCAAAGCAACCTTTTTCTTTGCCTGCAGATATCAGAAACAGAGGAATAAACAAAAATGGCGAGCTGATAGATATATGCAAACAAATGAACAGATACCAAAACCAATGAAGTAAGACTCCATTAAATGTGCCACAACTGCATCAAGCAACCACTTAAAGCAAATCAGCAGTTTACCCTTCTAAGATTGTAAACGAGGCGTTCCTCAGGTGTCATCAACTTCTTAACGAGCTTTTTAGACCTTCGAATCTCTCTTAGTGTCTTTCCAGATTCTCTCTGCATTCGACTCTCTACTCTACTTCTCATACTCTTGTTAGCTCCGATACTCCTCGACCTAAAAGAAGAAGCTCCGCCAGCAGCATATGACCTCTTCCAAAGCGCCCCAAGCGAACCGCTGCCGCCACATGCTGAATCGTTTGAATCCCTGGCGGAGAAATAATTCCTAAAACCATATGCCCACGACGCAGGCACTTTCGTTTTCGCTACAATCAAATTCCTGTGCATTAAACAATTCCTGGGTCAATGCAAATAAGCGGAGAACACAAAATACTGAAAGAAATCAACAATCCCGCTACCATAAAATGCGGCAAGACCACACCTTTCATGAAGAAGCGGATAGGGTTGTGTTTTGAGCATGAGAATCCGTAGATTCCTGGCACAAGCTGCCAACATTTTTGGAAGAGGATTGTAATCAGAGCGGAGAGAGGGGCTCCTTGAAGGGTTTTAGGGATTCTCGATTGGGGTTTTTCTGAAGTTGTTACACTTTCTCCCCCCTGTACTTTGTCGTAATTACAATATAAGCCTCGGCGCGTTTACTTTATAAAAGAACATTTAATTGGAAGCCCGCAATAAACAATAAGCCCGTTTTAATAAACCTATTAATCCAAGATAACTTAACCAATGGGCCAAGCCAAGATAATTAATCCAACCCAAGATATCAAAGGTTAAATGACTAAAAATACCCCCATTGTGACTGAAATTAAAAACCTAATTTCATCGTCATTTCATGCGACATGCGAGGCGAGTGGAAGCAATTGTGGGAACTGCGATTCTTGGTGAGTATCGAACAGAAATGAAGACCAATTGGATACCAAGAATCGCAGCTCCCAGGATTCTATCCGCCGAGTTAGCTCAGGATTCATCGTCATTTCATCACAGCCTGTCTCTTCTTCTCCATTTTCCTAAGCTCCTCGGTATCCATGGCTAACTCCGCGGATAGAATCCTGGGAGCTGCGATTCTTGGCAGATTGGTGAAGTATCGAACAGAAATGAAGACCAATTGGATCGTCCTCTCAGAGTCAGAATCAATGGTCCACCTACTAATTTCTAGCGAGGTTGAAGCCGTAATATTACTAGTGTTGGTAGGGGTAAAATGGTAATCTTATAGTCCGGCAAAGGCTGACGCAATCCCCCAGGCTTCTGTCTCTCAACTTTGTCTTGTTTAAGCACAATTAAATATGTCGTATAATTTGAAAGTGAACAAGATTTTTTCACACATGATTTAAGCTTACTTACGATTATTATCTCTATTGTTATCTTGGTTTATAGTTTATCTATTGTTATCTTATCGCATCAACTAAACGCGGCCGTTTCAGCCCTGGTACATCTGTTATGCTTAATTTTCCGTCCATAAGGCTTTTGGTCTCTTAAGCATAGTTTGACATCGTATTAAATCGCACTGTATTCACAACAACTCGAATCACTGACTGACAAGACAGAAAGGCTACTCTTTGAAATTGGATAGTATAGCAAGCAAATATAGACACCAAGAAAACAAACAGCAATCAGAGAAGTGGGGCAGCTGATACGAAGATATATCTTCGCTACTTTACAAGCATTCTATCTGTCTTTACATCCAAAAGGAAATGCCACTTCTAACCAAGGTGATCATCATCCATCGCGGAAAAATGTAGCCTTTGATAGTCGCCCGCTGCCTGTCGCTGGCGGCTCAAGAAATCAGTCTCTCAATCAGAGTGGAGTTGAATCCATTCCCACATAATCACATCATTACACCCCTGCAAACAATTGCGATTGTTAGATAACAACGCTGAGAAACGTTCCAGAATCAAAGAACTTTTATGTAAAACCACGACCATGATTATGGCACAGTGAAGATACCTTACACGTTAAATGTAAACCACATGATGCAGACACTGCTCCCAAAATAAGTTAGTACGTATTTTGGGGGTTGGCTCTCCTCTGCCGGTAATACGGCGTTTCGTCAATTGTCCTCCTTACATAATCCATGAAAGGTGGCGGTGTTTGAGGAGACTGATCGCGTATGGCAGTGGTAGGACTACGTCGCTCGGGAGTTACAGGAGGTGCTGCTGGACTGCTTGGACCATTTGTGGCAGAGGACGATGATACAGGCCTTGGCCTATTGGGTTGATCAAGGTAATATATGGCAAAAGCTACTGTCAGTATCAACGCTAGCACTAGTCCAAGTACCACAGCCCACAAATCTATGTTCTCTGACTTTTCTGTATCTTTTTCCTCCTCAGGGTCGTAGCTAACATCAATCTCAACTCTCTGACCTGTAGCAGGGAGAGAGACGATGAGTTGATCTTCAAGTTTTTTCCTTCCACGAGCACTAACCTCATATTGCAAGTGCTTCTTGTCGCTTTCTCCGATAGGTCTCACTGACAGATGATCTTTATTGTGCCAGTTTAGTTCAACATCTGCATTCCCAACAACAGTTAATGTTTTCTTGTTCAAGTCTCGCGTGAGATTTAGATGCCACGAGTCTTTATTGTTCATTTCCAGTATGCTGAACCCTCCAATGAAAAGTGATGATGCAGAACCAGATAGCTGTTGTTCTCCTCCAAGTGAAGCCTTAACCGAAACGGTAACCCACTTAGGATAAGTTCCCGAATTGCGTCCCAGATGTTCTGGAGGGTAAGGAAAAAACAGACACTTTCTTTCACCATTGTTTAGATGCTTCGACGGCTGAGCAAACCCAATACTAGGTGGGTCAACTGCACATTGAAATAAGAGCACATCTTTGCTCCCAGATGCATCACCATCAGCATGGTTAAATCTCACAGAGAAAGCATAACCTTTTGCTGGGAATGGGACGTTAGTAAGCAACTCTGTTGGAGCATCAATTGAGAGGATATTACCTTTCAGTACACTTATGGTAGTGTGATGCTCAAATTTTGAACTCTTGTAGTAAACATCAGTATTACCTTCACCAATTGCTTCAGCTTTACCTGATATTCTATCTATATAAAGAACACTTTCATTGGCACTGAACCACTGACCTGATGCGACATCATGATGACCTTTGATGCTGAAGTTAAGATTGTTTCCTTGGTAGATTACTGGATTCTGAGGATACAAATGAGGACCAACAGATACCACAGCATATAAAGACTTCTGTGGGTTACTGACAAAATAGATCCGTACAAGAGCTAACCCCTGGCTTTTTCCACGGACACGGATGATTCCACTATCACACTCATCTATTGAGACAACATCGCGAGAGTTGATTTCCACTTCATACAGCTTAATGTCGTGAGCCTCGTGAAAAGGATTTCCAAGAGCATCATGGTATTTGATTGGAAGATCGAGTTCGGAGTCCACAGCAAGCGTGTGAATCGGGTACTCACCTGTCATTATTCTGATTTGAACCACCTCGGCAACCCTAAGGCAAGATGCAATCTCAGTTCTCTTTGTCAATCTGTCTTTAGCTTGGATGCATGCAAGATTACCAGGGTTCCTTGTAATAATTTTAGCACCATCAACATACACAGCATCATCTAGAACCTCTTCCGCCACTTTCTTCGCCTGGCCTAACAATGAATATTCAATTCCTTTCTCGTCCAGATCGTCCACTTTAAGAAGTGAGAGATATGATGAAGGTAACAGATCTGAAGAGGTATAGTAAGGAGGAAGAATCCAAGTAATTGGTGATCCAAGAGCAAGAGGAAGTTCAGATATTACCCACAATGAGATGGAAGCACGATAAGACATTGACTTCGAATATGATTTAGAACCTTTAAAATGACAGGAGAACGAAACTGTAACATTTGTCTTGCCAGCAGACATTCCCTGAAGGACTTGAACGAAATTGAAATTGTGAGCGCTAGAGGAGTCAACAGGTTGAAATAATTCTGTGGAGGAGCTACGTACTGAACCATGCGCTTGGTTTCTGTCCTGAAAATCCAAAACGTATTTGTTTTCGACAGTCCACCTAACATTATTGCAGAGCTCATAAAAGGAAAACAAATTGCCCCCCGATAGAGAAGGATGTATCGGCATACTGCGGCCAACAGCAAGTTTTTCACTCTGAACGTTTAAGACAGCTGAGTGTGGAATCCCTACTTCAAATTTCCCATATGCTCGACAAAGCACGGAATCTCCATCTCCATATATTGTGGCAATTAAGGTACAGTTACCTGGTGAAATTGCCAAAAGTTTACCAGAGTCCTTATCTACTTTGGCTATATCATCGTCCGTGCAAGCATACTGAATGCGTGAACTACCTTGAGGTCCTCCTCGTATACTGACCTCATATGATGCACCAGGGACAAGGAAAATATATGCAGGGTGAATCTTTGGTGGAGTATAAACTTCAACCTCAACATGTTGGCTCATTATTTGATGTCCAGAATGTCGGATAGTGCTAAGATATACAGTAGTGACCCCAAGACGCACTGCTTGTATTGTGAAATTGGGTGCACTGATATATCGGTCTGATACTACAGGAAAATTATCCGTGTCTACAACGTTAAGCATATTTTCTTCGAAGTGAACATAGATTTTCATGTAAATGTACTGCAAAGACTCAAAGGTATGCCCATCATCGACCCCAGCCAGAAAATTTATGGTCTCAAAACTTCCCTCCATGATGCTAATACGTTCCCTGGTTAAAATCTTGATCCAGTCCGCCTCCGCAACTCGGACTTCGGAGGATGCAGCAAGAGGCGGAACAAGCCCCACATCATGAACTGTCACAAGTGTGGATCCCAAACTTCTTGGAGCTAACGTGAGTTGCTGACCCTCAGAAGAAGGAATCTGTTCAAGTACTTCCACAACTTTGGTGTCCTTTACCACCGTCTCCAAAGAATAGCTTCCTCCCGTAATAGATATATTCAACCTAGCATCGGGACTGAAAAACAACAAGCTGAACTCAGGATCAACTCTGAGAGAAGAAACAAGATGCAGCTGGATTGCATCTCCAAGAGATTTTGTAGAAGCACCAAACATCTTCAAAAAATCGAGATGACTCAGAGAATCCACAAAGCCAGCAACGCTGGATTGGACAATGCACAGTCCAGATGAATTTTGTAAGATCAAGAACCTTTCCCAAGTAGAGGGCGTGCTTGTGTCATCCCACACTGCCAGACCTTTGCATTCTGATAGCTCCCATCTCAATCTGAGCGAAGACGAATTTCCGAATGCCTTTCCAGAATGACTAAGACCTACTGCTGATATTCTTATTCTGCGCCCGTTGGCTACCTTAATTCGAGAGGCTCGAATTCCACTAGCCAAGTGCGGAGCCTGAGCTGCTTGAAGTACAACAGGAAGAGCATTGAAAGCTTCATCAGCTACTATTGCAATTGAAGACGGGAAGCTACAAGTAAGTGACAACTGCACTTCGGATATTGAAGGAAATTGATAATCTTCCCCAAATATGTTTCCACGCCTAAAAACAATTTTAAAGGTTCCCAAACTGCTACAGCTTATTCTGTACAGAGTACCACTGCTGGTTGGCATCTGTTCGGTTGCAACTTTATCTTTAACACGAGTAATATCTTCACCAGACACATCAACACTTTCAATGAACTCAACATCCTCGCCCCACCTTTCTGGTCCACCACGGAGCATCACATCCACACAAGTACCAGGAGCAAGATATATGTAATCCAAATTGCTTAAACTACTCTGAGATTCTGCATGGGCAAAATCGAACCAATAACCCCCAAACTGGTTCCCATCGCTGACCTGATGCACAATAAGAGGTAAATATGAAGCAATGGACGCTGATGCTTTTAAAACAGCAGATCCACTACTAGTCTGGTCATAATGTTGAAATTCTCTAATCAATGTTGCATGCACAGTACTACGACCAGAACTCGAAGCATATAAGTCGGTCCATGCACATGGAGGGCCATATGATGAAAAATGCAATCCATAAACTAGTTTGTCGGAAACGAACGACCTGTCAGTAGCATTGACAATGTCAAACGACTCACTCTCAGTTTCCCATTTTATAGAGGACATGAAAGCATCACATGCGTAGAAATAGGCACCAGTTGAGGATTTCAGTGCCACTGAAGCATGAAGATGGGAACCAATGGGTATCTCAACAGGAAAGTTAGGCAGCATGACCATAGAAGAAGGAACAGAGACGTCAATGGTAACCTCATCATAATTAAGGGAATCAAAAATAGACACAGCTCTAATAGTTGCTTTTCCAGGCTTTTTGGCCTGAACAATTCCAGAAACAGAGACAGAAACAACAGTCATGTCTGATGAAAACCATTTATAGTCACTGGAAGACATTGCACAGCCTCCAATTGCTTCAAGCTGCAGCTCCTGATAGACACCAGGGACCCATGGAAGGATAATCGTGTTGGAGAAGCGGTTGTCCCCTTCTATCTTTAAATTAACTTGATCACAAACCATAACTTCTTGAAATACCTTGAGAACCTCTTTTTTAACTTCTGGCCCAGTTCTGTAAGCCAATGTTGCAGTAAGTTTGCCCAATCCATATGCACTTGCATCAAGAACTCTATCATTTCCTATAGCAGATTTACCATCTGAAACAGGACGAATACTCCAGAATCCATCCTGATCATCGAGAAGCTCCAGCTCATCGCTTTCAGTAATAAAAATCACTTGTGCCCCAGGTCCCTTTGTGAATACCTTAATATGAATTAGATATCTCCGCCCAGCCACAACATACCAGCGTGACGCGGAGGGAATCGGGTCGACGCCCTCCATAAGATCACCCGAAAGTGAGAGAGGTGACAGGAACAACAACAAATTGTCAGGAACAGTAACATGCAGGGAGGATATTTGCATGTGTCCAACAACTCTATTGTCTTCTACAACCACTGTAGTCAGCCCAAGGTTCAATGCATTAGCCATACCCATTGCCCTGTCCACCTCAGCGACTGAAGAATTCAAACTAGACCAGTGATGGCATTTAGAAGGTAAGATCACCACATGCGGACTATTCCCGCGGATAACTTTAAGAGTATATTGAACAACAGCGCCTACTAGAACATAAACAGGTGACGGGGGTTCTAAAGCCATTGCTTCTGCAACAGTCAAAACAATTTTGTCTGTCAAATGCTCAAAAGATGGTTCGAGCAAATTAACAGAAACAACCTCATGACCTATCTCAGTGCCCTTCACAACAAACAAATCCGAAAACACACCACTCTTTTCGAGCTTCTCTTGTATATCCAAGTCACCGCACAGACCACCACAATCGCTCAACGGAGAATCCTCCAACGGAACGTGAATAAGGTGATGGGACGACCCGTAAGTTTCCGGCGTTAATTTCCATAGAAATTGCAAACCCACCAAAGACGAGAATATATTATCTGCATTGAAATCACACCATGACCGTGAGCAAGCAAAAGAGAGAGAAACATACCTAACGAGAGGCAAGAGCCAACTCAGTTAAAATTAAGCACCACAATAATTTCCGCAGACATAATAATACCTTCACTATCAAAAGCACGGACGCGAAGGGTCGCAAGTCCATCTAGGTCAAGCTTAATCGAGTTATGAAAGATCTGAATCCTCTTAACCGCGTCAATATAAACCATGCATCGAATAATCATCCCGGTGGTCAAATCCGTCGCGTAAACCGCCGTCTCTTTTCGACCAGCGTAAGGAGCTATCGACTTCAATCGAGCACTCATCGAACAATGACTGCTGGAATTGTACTCGGGCAGCAGCGATAAAATGTCATGATGGTCCCACGACCTAAAGCACAGCAGCCATCATTAGCTTCGCACAAGAGACTAAAACTAACTGTAAAGAAGAGACTCAACGCACCACTTGAAACATCCGCCGCTGGCTTGTAGTCTGTACTCGACTGGGTGAGTCATTTTGGGGGGCAAGAGTATGTTAACATCTGCTAAGTGGGGTCCCGAGCTGGAAAGCGAGGTCGTACGATGGAAGATTATGAGTAACGAAACTACAAGAATTGTAGGTGATGGAGGCATGGTGGTGGTGGCGCTCAGGTGAGAAGAGGAAACGGTAAGTGGGTGGTGGTGTGAATGTGTGTGAGGAGTTTTTGGTAATTTTTCCAGGGGAAAATTTTCAAAAAGATGGAAATGAATTGAGTAGGGTTTTGATTGCCTGCGTCGTAAGTTGGGCAGAAGGGAAGGGGTGGTTACTTATGCGATGCCTGCCTGAGTTGTGTTGTGTTAGTGGGCAGGTACGACACGTGTCATTTGACTGATTTGACTTTCTAAGATTGCATTGGTGTTGGTGGGCTTAAAGGCCCAAAATAAGTCTTCCATTTAAAGCCCATTAGTTGGTCGGCTTTCATGGTGGAGTTTTTCACTCATAAATTCCAAGCTTCATCATCAACGGTGACCAGGGTTTTCATGACCGCACCGGACCGGTCGGTTCGGACCGGAAATCGGTGAACCGGTCGGAAATCCGGTTCGGTTCCGGTCTAAGTTTAAATTAAAAAATAAGAAAAATACAAAAATATGTACAAACATGTAAACCAGTAAATATAATGAAAATTGTAATTGGTCTAGGTGTAGAAAGTCTTTATTTTTTAATTAAATTATTAGCCCAATATTTCTTTTTTATTTCATTTTGACCCCTGAAATTTATAAATTTACTTTTTGAGATTTATTATACTATTAATTTTAACTACCAACACAATTTCAATATGTTTATAAAATTCTAATTGAAGAAAGTTCATGAAAGCATGTATATTTTCGATATTATTCATTCATTCATAAAATATATATTTATTAAATCTAGAGGTAACGGTTTTGTACCGGTTTGAGTCCGGTTTTATACCGGTTAAACCACTAAACCTTAAACCACTAAAATTTCCGGTCCGGTTCGAAAACCCGGTTTCAGAACCTTGACGGTGACGTGGGCCAACATTCCATAAAACATAGGCTGTTGAATGAGCCTGCAGAATTGGATATGCGAACGTCCGTGGCGATATTATGTAACAATGAGCATACCAAGTTTTGCCATCAAGTCTGTTGCACCAATCCCTTTCAGTGCATTGGCAAAATACACATTTATTTAAACCAATAAATAATAAAATTTAAAACTATCTTTAGCAAATAAAAGGTAGAATTTAGCCACATAAACAAATAGCTTTAGGGTAGAGTAGAGGAGAATAGAAGTTTTACCACGACTTTTGCTGCCTTGATCAGATGGAGCTAGCTAGTTCCCTTTTTTCTCTCTTTTGTCTTTTCTTTTCAACTTCAAGCTTCGATTCTAGTAGGTACCTACGACGTGTATATATCTTTGTACATGGCATATCCGTAATCCTGTCTAGGGTTTACATGTTTCATCATCGCTTGTATTCTATATCTAAACCGAACTCAATATCATAAATAAATATTATACTACACGTCTCACAACAGTTATAATCGCCCCTCGGAACTTTCATGAATGCTTTGCAAAAGATAATCACAATGTATATATGTGTACAGATTTTTCATATATGAATCGTTTATGCTGCCAGTATTTATTACACTCACATGTTTGCAGGTAATAATATAAAAGGAGTCATATATAATATATATATATATATATATATATATATATATATGGATTCAGCTTCATTAAGATCACCGCCGCCTTGTGCTGGCTGCAAATTTCTGAGGAGAAAATGCCTCCCAAACTGCATTTTCGCCCCTTACTTTCCTCCCGAGGAAGCCGTAAAGTTCTCAAACGTGCATAAATTATTCGGTGCGAGCAACGTGAGCAAGATTGTACATGCGATCCCTCATTACCAAAGGGAAGATGCTGTACATTCTCTAGCATATGAAGCCCAAGAAAGGATAAGAAACCCTGTCCACGGATGTGCAGGTGCTATTATAGCCTATCTTCAAAGCCAAGTTCAGAACCTTATAAGAGAACTAGAAGCTACAAACTCAGATCTGAAGCTTCTTTCTGAGAGCTATCAATTTATAAATCCCGCCTCAATCTTCAATGAAGACGACGACCTCAATTCTACACAGGTTATTCAGTATAATGCAGCAGCTTGTCCATGGAAGAGTAGTGCTAATAATGGTGGTTCTTCAGACCAAAGTACTAAGAGAGGTGGACGTGGAAGCAGCTAATTCTATCGATATATCTATGCTGTATACATACATATATTCATATATATATCGTAAACCTATCTTCATTTTATATATATTGTGTGTTTATAATTGGTAGTATGCAGTGTGCATGCATGAGTTGCTGGAAGCTACTTCCTCTTATCAGTTTTCTATGGCTAGCAGTGTGGGATCATCCCCGTTGTAATATTGGCAGAAATAGTTTGGTGTCATTATAGACATTGTAAAGTTGGATCATAATTCAAATTCATATAGCTATGTCTACATAGGTGGAAAATATATATGTGTGTGTATATTTGAACATGTGTCGTGTGATGAGATTAGATGGTTGTTGATCGTTCGAAACAAATACAATTTAGAAAATGATATAACTTAAGCACTCGGCCTTCATCATCGATAAATCCACATGTACTACGTAAATTCTTATCGCCAAAAACTTTCAAATGGATTTACCCTTGCCAGGGATGGAAAGATATTTTTGGGACATCAAAATTGAGAGATCATCAAGTGTAATACGTTTAGCATGTAATTAAAGGAATTATTTGCGGCGAGAATTGAAAGATGCGAACTTTCGTTCCGAAAAGTTATCTATACCACTACAAAAAAGAGATGATATAGCGAGGACACAAACCGTAGCAATACGGTAGCAAAGAACAGATTAGCGACGGATTAGCTACGGAAGTCGTCCGTAGCTGAATCGCTGTCGGAAATCCAGTTTTGTCGCAAAATCCGTAGCAAATTTAGCGTCGGACACCGGCTACGGAATATCCGTCGCTATCTGAGGAGAAAACATTAAAAAAAAAATTCAGGGCGACGGCCAATATACGTCGCTATCTGAGGAGAAAATTAAAAAAAAAATCAGCACGGCGGCCTGCTGGCCGCCGTGCCATCTCGCCGGAATCTTGCACCCACGCGCCGCTATCTTCCCTCACCATATCCACACCACAAACCCTCTCGCCACCGCTGCTCTTCTCTCGCCAGATCCGCCTCCGACCGGCCCATCAGCTATCATCGCCGCCCAGAACCGCAACCGCCGCGAGATCGCTGCCCAGATCTGCCACCGCCGCGACTTTTGGTGCCCGGATCCGCCGCCGATCAGCCTCCACCAGACCTCTCGCCACAGCCGCTGTCTTACCTCCCCAGATCCGCGCCTAGCAGCCGCCAGCAGCCTTCTCGCCACCGCCCCTTTCCGCCGCCTATCACTGCTGCCGTCATCGCCGCTACCCGATATCCACATATCCGCCGCCGAGCAGCCGCGCGTCTCGGAAGTCCGCCGCAATCTTCCCCTAAAACGCAGATCCGCCACCGCCAGGCCACCTCGCTCGAACTGCACCAAATTTCCGTCACAGTCCCTGAGAGAAGAAAGGAAAATTTAAGATCAGAGAAGATAAGAAAGAGAAATTGAAAAGAGAATAAGGTGGGATAGTGGGTGGAAAGAAATAAAACGTGTGTCAGGTGAAAAAAATGGGTTTCAAAAAATTTCGTAATTCCGCCTAAATCTCTGTGACGGACTATCCGTCGACATATATTAGCTACGGAATATCAGTCGCAAACTGGCGACGGAAATGTCTGACGGAGATTCCGTCGCAAATTTGCGACGGTGGAACAGTCGCTGTGCTTTGTGACGGTTTTGCGATGCAAATTCCGTCGCAACGTTTTGCTTCGGTTTTTCCGCAGCTAAGCACCGTCGCTAAACTGTCCTACAACGTTTCCGTCGCGGCTTCCGTCACTGTACCAACTCTTTTTTGTAGTGTACTATTAATATAATGGTGAGGGCGGGATACAAACCGTTAATTCCAAATTGATTTGGTCTCTAGATTTCTCATTAATTAGTAAAATAATAATAATATAAATTAGTGTAACCACCCGCTTACACAATATTTTTATATTCCCAAATTTGTGCTCATATTTTTAGTATTATGATTTCTTTAATAAATATAGATAATATTATATAGCAGACATCCAGTGTGCAAGAAAATACTAGTGATGGACAGAGAGAAACGAAGCAATTAAAAGTGCTACATCCTGATAGACTTCTTCCAAGTGCAAGTACTATTACTTTTAATTAGCATATGACAAAATGTGGTATTATTACTTTTTTTTTTCTCTAAACAACATCCTAAGAGGAAGAAAAAAAAGAGGAGAGCTAGGGGCCCGATGTAAAGGCATGGTTTGTGTTAACTTTAAAGAGGGGCCCGATATATAGAAAGGCATGGGGATGTTAAATTTGACTTATGAGAGAGAGAGGTAGAGGGGCCTAATTGATTTATAAAATGAGATTAGTAAATTATTTAACTATATAACGTCAAAAACATGTCTCGGTTGTCTCCTTCTGTCTGTATGTGATATAAAATCGTAATAAGTTCACTATCATGTGTCGCTTAAGTGTTAATTTATAGAAGTTTATTCTAGTCTAGATAAGACTTTTCATTGTTCAAGATCATTGATTAATATTCTCCTTAATAGAGTTCCAATGCTATTAGAATAAGAATCATCAAGTTAAGCTTTATTGGGTTGGGCTGTGCCCAAAACTGAGAGTGGATTTGATTTGAATGGACTGTAGACGTCCAGCCGTATATATTATAGATGATTTGAATAACTTTTTTAGAAACATAAAAATAAATAAATAAAATTACCACCTGAGCGGTAGCAAACCAAGTACCAGACGTTGGACTTTGGAGTGGAGAGGCAGGCAAAGGCACAATTCAGTATGGATCATCCTTCTTACTCATCGCTTCTGGAGAAAACTCGAGTTCCCCAACCTTCTCTCCAAAAGCTCGCCGTAATTGCGATCTTTGACAAGTTTTTAGCTCAGCCATCGGATGCCGAACGCCAGGCTATCAGCCGCTGCCTGCGCTCCACGTCATCGCCGGCAGTAGTTGAGCAGTCAACGCGCGGGCTGTGTCTTCTCGTAAAGGACGCCAAGCTGGATATATCCGTTGGCTTCCTGGAGCTGCAATCTGCGCTAGAAGATTGTTCGGACCCGCAACTTACGGGTCTTTACGTTAAATCGATTGGGTTTCTATGCAGGATTGGGTTTACGGAGAAGAGATTCGAATCCTCATCCCAAAATCACCCCTTCGTAAGAGTAAGCTACCATTCCCAAGACTCCTCTTTATCGCCCATAAACTTGTAGCGGATAGATTTTACACTGTATGATATTTGTGAAGTATGTCAAGTCGCATTGACTAATGTGGGTCTCCGAAATGAGTTATCATTCAGATGAAAGGATGGAGCCGTCATTGGAGACGTTGGGGGTGTGAATTTAATATATTTCGCTTCCTTTTTCGTCTAAATTCCGTTGTTGATTATTACGACCAAAATTCATCCTTTGTTCTATTAGGAGTGTATATAAAACATGAAAGTCATACTGGGTTTCAGATACTTTCTTGCGGGACAAAAGTGGAAGACGAGCTTGTGAAGCAAATAATTCTTTTCATTGCGAAGTGTAAGCATCTTGGAATGGAGGCTGCATGTGAATACTTGAGGCCGTTCTTGAATTATTCATTTGTTACAAGTTATAGTTCGAGTTCTAGTTTCACATTTACGAAGAACATAGTCTCTGCAATGGTTGCATTTTGCTGCTCTTCACCAATAGAGGCCATTTCGCCGATAAAGTTACTGACAAGGACTCTGAAATATCTCCCTTGTACGAATGCTGAAGTGAGTATGAAAAGCTCGACACCTTACTCTCTTTTTTTTATCAATTGTTTGGCAGTCCGTGACTTGTCTTCAAGATTATCTTTGGAAAGTTGTAGCTGGTCTACTACGATGAGCTATATGAAGTCACTCTTGCTGCTTTGACCCTATCTACAGGAAGTTACAAGTGTCTTGTATATTGTTGAATGCTTGGTGGATGCATATGTGGTGGTTTTGAGGCACTTGGTTGGCATGGGATTGGTATGTCCATATTTGTATGTTATTTTGGCTCGTATTCCTAAATCGTAGTGCACTGTTCCTTCCATTAGTTACAATTCTCGTTACTCATTTGATTGTTGGTGTCGCCGAACTCATGACATAGCTTTCTCGCTGCCAGCTTGTCAATGAAGCACATTTGTGTGGCATAACGCTGGTGGAAGCTATTTTATCACAACATCGAGACTTTCGCCAGTGTTCTGCTGGAATTGAGAAAACAATAGGTGTATCAAGGCGCTTGCTTTCTATTCAGAAGGAACTCGGTCTTAGTTATAAGACTGAGCTTTCTTCGGTGCTGTTATCCTTGTTCTCAATTCTCCTACAGTCAGAGCTTGAGCACGATCATTTTGCCATTATGAAAGTTGTCCTATTACTCTTGACATGGAAAAGCGAAAATGGTAATTCGGTTTCTGCTTTTGTTATCTAGATTAATGCTCCGTTCACTGTTGTGGTGAATACGTACTTCAAAACATTTTTTGTGTTCCTGCTAGATTATTCCCATCATCAACTGAAAGTTGCAGGCCTTGCTTCCCTGTCTCTAGACACAGCAATAGTTTTTACGATAAAATGAATGTTACAGTATCCTTATAGTCGTAGGTTTGATCATATTGGGGAAGGTTTAGTTCAAATGTTTCTCCTGTGAATTGCTTATGGCAAATTTACCTGCTTTTGCAGCAAATCATGCTACCTCAAGTGAGCTGGATGAAGCAGTTTTGTTCATCTTTCCTGCACTTGCACTTGTTTCATCTCCATCACGATCTGTTAAGAAAATGGCCGTCGACATTCTATCTGTTTTAGGAAACATTGCAATATCTTTACTGATTGCTCCTAGGGATAAACAATTGGTGGATGACAATTGCCTCTCGGTCACTACTTCTGGTCAGATTGCTTTTAGATTCTTGAGGAATCTGTGGTTTGAGGTATTATGTAATTTACTTGGATGGAAAAAGTAAATTTGCTTTCTGTTTGCCTATCTGAGCTGTCACCTTTTCATTAGTTGAACCTGATATATACCATGTTAGTTCAATTTTGAAGTTTGTAACATTTTTCTTTGAAAATATCTGCAATCATAAAGATGAAATTGAATTTTTCTGTTAGTTAATCATTATCATCTGTTATGATTTCGTACTTAATCATATCCCCATCACCTTCTGTTCTTTTGTTGAAACCATATGCCACTAGCTTCAATTCCATGTTTGATATGTATTCTTTTCACCATAAAGGGATTAGCTTTCTTACCATGTAGTTATGCGATAACATATCAGCACCATAATTATCAATAGACTTCCCTCCATATGGAATAATTGGTTGATATTATTGTCAGGATTTTAACATTAGAACTTTGCTGTCCATTCCCGTCATTTGCAGGACGAACCCTCATTTCTTCGTAGTTGCTACGTTAGTTCAGTTTTTACAACCAAAGTCAGTGTTGATGATGGGTACAGTGGCCTAAGAACTTGGACTTCATCCACAAAGGACTACTGTTCAATGGCTGTTGCAAATCATAATTCTTTTGTCCCTCTTGGTCAGTCTGATGTATTATTTTTGACTGGTTAATTAGTTCCCTATATTTTTTGTGGATCATTCAGAGCCACTGGTTATAAAACTTCATGTTGCTAAGTCATTTCTTTGATTTATTCTTAGCAGAACTGCCGACAATACTTTGTTCGTTTGGTAGCATACTCCTTTTGCACCAAAAGAGAATTCATGCTGCCGACTTGTTGGGTTCTGGAATTAGTGTTGAACCAAAACTTGGTGTGCCTATGTTGCTAATTGTTCTATTCTACAACCATTTATTCTCAGCGCGCAAAGCTAATGGCATCGATGATATGATGGTTAGTGTTTGATATTGCCTTTAATCGGAAACTTGGAGCACATGCCCTCATCTTGACGAGCAAGGTTACGTTTCTATTTGTTTTGGGTTCTAAAATTTGTTATTTTCAATCTCTGGTGCAGCTTAAACTATTGGATTTGCTTCCCCCACTGGTTTCACACCCTGCTATGATTCCACTGGTACTTCAGTTTCTTCAGCCTATGCTTCTCAAGGATATGAATCCGTATGTTATCTACTGTACCTGTTTTGTGTTTCTGTTAATCTGTTTCAATCACTGTGTATAATATTGGTGTTTGAGGTAATGCTTAACCTGTTTATCTTATGCGTGTAATTCACTCGAAATTAAAATAACGAATTTCATATTTCTACGCGCTTTTTCATTTAGCCTAATATTTCATTTTCTTATATACCTGGGTCTGACTTTTTTTTGTGTGTATTTCCAGTGTCATCAAAGCTACTGCCATACGCTCCATGTGCAGGACTTGGGAGATGAATGATCGTGTTTTTGGATACTTGCAGGCAAGATAATTTATTATTACTTCTCTTATAACATTTATATTTGCTTGTCAGTGACCCTTGCCGTATGTACTTGAAACAATGTATTAAAAGTCATAATTAAATTGTTGAACTTAACCTTTCTGAATTGTTGAATGGCGATAACTTTTCTTATTGGTTGGCCTATAGAGAATCTTGCATCCAGGCGCATTAGCACAGTATGCATCTGAAGAACACATTTATATCAGTGTAGCTGCTTCTGTTCTCGATGTTTGCAAAAGAAATCCTGACAGGGGTGTGGACATTATTTTGTCTGTGGAGGTATCTTCAACCTGTATCTCGTGATATTTCATTTCTTGTGGTATCCACTTCGGCACTTCCTCAATAACTTTGTTTTAATCCACAGGCTTGTATCGAACACCATGATCCTTTGGTTCAGTCACTTGGATTACAAAGTCTTGGCCATTTATGTGAAGCTGATGTAATTGGTATTTCACTAAGTTGGTTGGCTTTTCTTACCTCTAATGACTTATTCGAATTATCTATTTAACAAGTCAGATTGAAGATGTCTATTTACTCCTTACAAATATGCTGCGATGGATTGATATTTTGTGGTTGGTTTGTCTAATTGTGTTCTCTGTCCAGATTTTTATACTGCCTGGAGTGTGATTGGAAAGCATACATGGAACTATTCTGAAGATGCTGTTGTTTCTTATGGGTATTGCCCAATTGCCATACTATACTTATTTGTAAGAGAACTATTGTTCTATCCCGTCTAAGTTCCTGCAAATATTAGTTTACTCATTACTGTTGGAATTTGTAGATTCCTAAAGTCAAGAAATTACCCTTGTTTCTGCAGGCTCGAGTAACGCCTTCTCTAGTTCCTCGTATATATCATATCACATGCTGCAAGGCTTTGTCTATGTCTTGTTGCTTCAATTATCTGCTTAGAACAGAAAAAATGTTTGAGACCAAGTACTAAAGAAAGAACGTCACTTCACTGTGTTTTATTAACATTTGAGGAAAAAATGTGGTCACTATTTATAGGGTTATAAGTTTATCACTAGATCGTGATGTGTTATGTGTTATTTTCTCTAACAAGTTCAGTTTTATTTTACTACCTCAGTCACTTTTTGTTCTCTTATCTCTTTGTTGTTTAATTTTTCTTACGTGAAAAATTAAGTCCATCCATCCGTTTCATGCCATTGCAAACTTCTTATACTCTCGTTTCACACCTTCACATCATTCTGCAAGATTTTAATTCTTTATCCTGCTTACTAGGCTATCTCTTCTTTTGAGATGGGGGGCAATGGATGCTGAAGCATATCCTGAAGCGGCTACTAATGTTGTGAACATATTATGGGATATTGCGGCCACACGTGGAGAAGTTTATCATGGTTCTTTGTGGCAAAGAGCTCGTGCTGCTGCTATCGCAGCACTATCACAATATGATGTAAAATCAATGGATTCATGCGTTATGTCTTAAATATTTAAAGTTGCCGTTACTTATCTTTTTCATAGTATTACCTCTTAGTGCATATCATTTCTTTATAGGTGGCGCATATTCAAGGAAGTATACCAGATTTCAGTTCTAGGAACATGGAGTTTCTCATGTCTCATGCTAGTCACCATATGATTTCGCATTTTGAAGACTTTGAAGTCCGAATTATAAACTATGATCACATGTTAGGAAAATCTGTCTATTGTGTTATTGAAAACATTCTGAAGATCATAATTGATAATCTTTGACGCGTTTTTGTAGGACGAGACGAAGATTTGCCAAACAGAAAGGTGTCTCTGTAAGCAAGACTGTTAAATTGTTAGAAATTGTCCCAGAGTCTATCTTTAGTTCAGGTATGAACCACGCTGGTTTACGCGTATATCATAGGTTTCAATAGAGGATCACCTTTTCATCGGGTTATTGTTCAGGAAACAGTCAGAGGATTAAAAACTTACCTGGTGCAGCTCTACTCTGCCTTCCTTCTCATAAAGATATCAAGGATCAACATCACCTAAAAGTGAGATGACCTATAATCTTTATTCCTGCTGTCTTTTTGGAGCTTCAGGACCTTTAGATTTCTCCTGCGAACATTGCAGGATGTTCATAACAAATATGAGTATGCAACCTTGATGATATCTGGCTCGCTACAGCTCTCAAGGAATATTTTGCTTGCCATGATCTCTTTGGAATCCTGGAAAGTTTTTATGAGAAGATGGATGAAGTCTTGCGTCCTAATTTTTGAAGCAGAGAGTCGGAACAAGTTGGACAAGAATCACCTGAAAGCTGCTAATGATATTCTACAGGTTTTGCTGTTCTCCTAGCCTTGGCATGATATACCTCAGTATCAGTGACGTTCTTTGGAACTATTGGATTCCTGTCATTATATGCAGATTCTGATGAAGTTAGCGGAATCAGCAGTTCCACGATCGGCGGAGAATATTGCCCTCGCCATTGGAGCGCTCTGTCTTGTAAACTTTTTTAGACTTTCTCTTGCACATAACTTTAGTATTTTAGATGTTTTACTATTTGTATGTATTTCCCTTGCAAGTTGCAAGAGAGGTAGTAGCATAACGTTGCTATATATTTGAAATTGTTTCTTGGCCTGGTTCCTCATAATATTAGTGCTATTGATGAAATTACAGCATGATTTGTCTGTTTGTAACCCGTAATTGCCTAAGCAGCATTAAATTATTGCCAACATATAATAAAATTTTTTGATTGAAAGAAAATGTTCGAATGTTGGAGTTCCATCCGCTCTTCCCTATTATCAGTTAGCGTAAGCAAAATCAGAGTTCATATGAATGAAGGTAATATGAGCTATTGCTTGGGACGTAAAGTAAGAGGAAGACCGTGTGGTTATTTTATCCCGAAGTCCATTAAAATTCTTGTTATTAAAAATTCTTTCTCTTTTTTTCCAGATATCCATTATACTACTACATGTCTTTCATATTGCTCCATTCTGTTGCATTATGCAGGTTGTAGCTTCTTCAGCAGACACGGTTAAGTCAATGGCTTCAAAGTTCTTGCTAAATTGGCTGTATCAGTATGAGCATGAATATCGGCAGTGGTCAGCGGCCATTTCTCTTGGATTGATCTCAAGTTGCTTGCACATGACCGATCATGAGCAGAAATTCAATATTATTAATACTCTTCTTGAGGTATGGGAATTGGGATTCTTTATGTTTCATGCTGGAGTTGGCGTTCTTCACTACATAGATTAATACTTGTTAAAACTGACTGATGCTTTACCTACAAAATGTTGCATCGCTGGATAATCTACTTGATTGACTGTTACAACCTTTTAGTTAAATTGATTCATGTTTGACGCTCGATTACGTAGCCTAATCATTGCAAAATTGTATGAGTCTCCTTTATGCATCTCACGAACTACATAAGATGTATATTTGTTTGTGGAAGATGATATTAGTTTTTCTGATATGTTGCATAGCTTAGCTTGTTGACAAGTTATGTGCTGCCATAACAATCATGTTAAGTTCGCGATTTACAGGTGGCATCCGCTAGCAACAGCAACCTTGTGAAAGGAGCATGTGGTATTGGACTGGGTTACTCTTGCCATGATCTTCTAACTAGAGTCAATCCCGATGCTACTGAAAGGGATTCATTAAAAATGCAGGAAGATGAGCTTTTACGAAAAATAGTCAGGACTTTAGTTGAGATGATATACCAGTCCACTGGAGCATCATCAACTGGTATTCTAGACAAGTTAGATGCATATTTTCCTTCAGAACGTGTTAATTTTGGCTCTCAAAAATTTGTCGAGCAACAGAGGAAGCCCATTGATGGACTGGACGAGGATACATGGGGTGTCGCTGGGCCTATAATTGGCTTAGGGAACTCTCTCGAGGCAATATATAGAGCAGGGGATCATGGTGCAGTTCATTATTTGAAATCCTTGCTTATGTCATGGATTCTTGCTAAGCCAAACACAGAACCTCTGACTGAAGAAAGATGTCGGCAAATGATGTCTCTCGGAGCATGTTTGGCAATACCAACTATAGCATCTTTCTGCCAGAATGTAGAACTGATCGACAATATTGAGTTGGACTGCATCATTAGTGACTATGCGGATCTGATATCCCATCTGTTATCTGTCGAAAGATCTGATTCCTTCTATCAGAGCTTTCTGATGGCTTCTTGTGCTGGAGCTGGAAGCATACTTTCTGTTGTGTTGAATGCACGGCTGCACTCCTTAGACGTCAATGAAGTCAAAAGATTGCTGGAGTTATTTAGAGGAGCTTACACAACTCCTCATCCACCGTTGATCCATCTAGGAGGAATGCTTGGAGTTGTAAATGCCATGGGTGCTGGTGCTGGGATGCTGAGTCGGTCCCTATTTACACCAACATTCTATAGCAAGTTCGATCAAAAGGTTGGCAACATCGACTTACTTGAATGTTTCTGTTCGCACTTATGAAGAAGTTATGTTTCCTTTCGTGATATGATATATGGATCCGCTGTGGCGCTGCTAAAATAATCGCCATTGTCTTTCTGCTGTCTGACTGCTATTGGTGAAAGTTACAGATTGTTGACTACGGGTAATGAGAGAAGATGCTCTGGTGGTTTTCCTTGAAACAAGGATAGCTTTTTTTTTCATTGTCACTTCTATTTGGCCACAACCATGTTACCAATACTAAGTATATGAATTAGTGGAGAATTTCAAGTTCAAACTTTCATAAGAGTGTGTGATCAAACTGATATGTAATGGTTCTGCTTATACATTGCGTGATCCATTTCTCCTTTTATCTGAACTGAAGCTTCCTTCTGTACTGCAGGAATCTTCACGTTTGTTAGGTCCTATTCTGTCAAATCATGCAATGGAGGCTGAGGCGAAATCATTCATTCAAGAGATATTTCTTATTGCACAAAATGCTGATGATCCTCAGCTACAACATTATGCAGCATGGACAATTTCATTACTAAGACATTTCGTACTTAGTGGAGAATACAGTAACAAGAAGACTTTGATGGATGAGGATAATGCAGGGACTCATATGTCTTTGTCCCAGGGAATTGCGGAAGATAGTTTGGTCATGAAGCTCTCTATGTGGCTTACGCAGATGAATCTCGCTGAGGTAGGTTTTACCTTGACTCATTCATTTGTGGTAACTTCGAGAATGATGTAACTTAGTTTGAATTTGTTGTTGCCAAATTGGTATTCGTGAAACAAAGACCAATTCCTCTTTCGTATTATTCTTGTACATCGTTCCTAATAATTGAAATAGCTTATTTCCAATTCTTTCATCAGCTTTAAATATTCTTCTCTATCTCAAGGCTTTTCTTTTTCGGCTGTTTGAATTTCAGATTGATGCCAATATTTCAAAGGCAATTTTCATTGTTCGGTGTCTGTCACGTGCTCCAAGACTCCCGGTATTTGATTGGGGAGCATTAGTCAGACGATGCATGAAATATGATCAGGTTGCGAAAACACTCTCCCAAGATATAGACTTTAGAAAGGATACTCTGAGGAAGGAATGCTTTATATTCTCTTTAGCCCACGCAAACCAGTTCAACTCTATTCTTGGTTTCCTCGATGACTTGTCTGACCTCTCCAGGTTCAAGACACTTGAGTTGACTCTCCAATCAGTAATGCTTTTGCACCTTGGGGACCTCTCTAAAATATTCTCGAAGGCTAGAGTCGCAAAGCTTTTTGATGACGTGGCTCGCTTCTTCAATTGGTCCATTTGCTCTGATCAGTACACAGAGGAAAAAAGAAGCTCGTTACGTGTTTCATGCTGGAAAGGCTTGAGCATGTGTCTGAATGAATCATCGCATGAGGTTTCGGATTATTCATATAACATGGAGCGATGCATGGAAGTTATGTTTGCAATGTTGCCGTGTGCAACAAAATCATGTCTGGGGGATTCTAACAGGGAATGGGATGAAGCAATCACATGTCTTAGCAAGGCTAGGTGGGGGTGGTTATCGGGACTTCTACAGGTGCCGTTTCAATATTTCGTTATGTTCTTGGTTTTACATTTAAAATAATATGCATTGAGACTGAGTCTGATAATGAGATGCATCGTATTGTTCTGGATCCCATTTGAATCTATTGAATACTTTGTTAGTTTTGCTCTGCAGATTTTGGATGCAGATTTCAAAAAGGAAACTCTAGTCACTGCACATTTGTCGAAGGTTAAAGCAAAGGCTGCACTCGTTCGAGTATCTTCTATCCCGTTGTCAGAGCTCGGAAAACTGAAAGCCTATTTCCTGGATATCAATTCTGAGTGTAAGTTTTACCAATTACTAAATTATGGTGTAGGGTCCAACCCTGACCCATTGTCAGCGCAGTCAAACTATAATGACTCGATTTTCACTGTTGCGATTGATCTTAGTTATCTGGAACATTCTAGTAGACGTCGCTATCACGCTGCAACATAGTAGTGAAGATATTAGAAGGCAATGGCTTGTTGACGCAACAGAGATTCTCTGCGTGTCACGCTACCCTTCAACGGTATGAACCAAACATTTCTATTTCAGTGTTGTGCCTACTTCAGTTTACTTTAAAAGTATCAGCCATATGCATTACTAGCTTATAGCACATGATGACTCAAGTCGCCAGACATATGATGCTGTTTCCTGATCCATTATATAATTCTCAGGTCGTACGATTTATCGGTCTATTATGTGGCATAAACTGCAAATATATGCCTATTTTGGTTGCCAATAAATACATGGTGCTGAATGACCTCCCTGTGGCTCTATCTTCTCTCCTTTTGGGCACTGAATGGGAGATAATCGCGGAATCTGTGGCATCATATCTTTGCAAAGCAACACAACGATTATATGATTGGGCCAAGAACGTCGGCGTTGACCAATATCATCCATATTCGCAGCCAATTGACGATAGTGAGAATGAGATTGGGGGATATTTGTTGCAAGTGATACACTGTGCATGCATATCTCTCAAAGCATTTCTTCCCCCTGAGAAACAGCTCAGTCTTGCAAGCATGAACATCACATAGCTGCTTCTTTGTTAGTTCGTTAGTTACCTAGTTAGTGTCCACCATAAAGTAAGGATCTGTTCCTCAATTGTGATGAAGAATGACCAAGTGTAACTTATGTAAACCAATTTCACATTTAAACAAAGCCATCGCACGCACCTACACTACGAGAAGGTTTGCTTGCATTGCATTATCGAGTCAAGTCAAATTCAACAAAAAACGAATAGAGGAAACATGCAGGATTTCCATCTACGCAGTCTATCCGCAAAAACAAACTTTCAAGTACGTTATCAGTTGCTGAAGATATATATCTATAAGAAACACAATGCAACAAGGTTGCTCCTATCTCAGAAGCTAACAGTCTTAAAGATTCCAATTAGGCTTTACATTTCCCAAACACCGAACAAAGAAAACAAAATAAAGATCATTTATCAGTTTACCTAAACATAGAACTCAATCAGGAGCTTGGAGAATGCTGTTTTTCAAAAGATGAACATGCTGAAGTAGATTTAGGATCTCTATTCTGTTCAAGAGATTCAGCATCACCCTCATTCATCGGATGCCCGGGTTCTCCACATTCTGAGGCAATAGATTTCAGGACTTCGGTAGTGGAAGTTGACTCAACATTTTCATTGCCAGTAGCACCAGGTATTGTTTTAGGAGCACATAATGAATTCCCTGAAGCAATATGACCTTCCTTAGCAGCATTATTAGATGGTATTAGCCACTTAAACTGCATCATGTGACCCTGCCAGCTTTTACCATGCAAGAAAGCTTTCTCAGCAGGGCGTCTTGTAGTAAAATACACACAAGCAGAAACATCAAGGGATTGCAGTGAACCGTCATTGTTTTCTTGATGCTTGGGCTCATCAAGTTCTACTGAAGAAAGATCTCCAAAAGTAGAGAAGTGATCTTTTAAAGCAGCAACCTATGAAACATTTGCATTAAAAAGATAACAGGTTTTAAAAGGGAAATTCTAAAACCAGCGTTCATGACACTACAAAAATTTATGATGAAAGAAAAAGGGTAAATTTAGAATAGAGAGACCAGAAAGTACATTTGCCATGCCAGCAGGAAGTGGCGGTCCAACTTTGAAAGCTGTGGGCCGATTGTCCAGTTTGAATCTGTTTGTTCCAATTGGAGCCCAAGGAGAGGGCAAGGGTCGAGTAGGCCTCACGGGTTCTTGTACAGATGCCGTTGGATTAGAGGTGGACGTATGAGCCACAACCTTCGGTCCAGTGGAGACGGTGCTTGGAGTCTTTATAAAATTCCTCGGTGAATTTTTTGCAGTTTTGGGTTTCCCGTGAACCAGAGGTATTTGAACTTTAAGTGTTCTAGGAGATTCGGATTGTGCAACATCATTGGAACCTGCAGCCTGAAAAAAGGTCGGAAAAGTTAAGATATCATAACGTATCAACAAGAGCAGTCAAAAGCATGTTTTGTTCCAACTGTACCAGTAACAGGAAGCAAAAGTGTACAAGATCGATTCATTATCAGCTATAAGTATAACAGAAATCTCCATAAATAAGGAATTAGGATTACTTTTTTTTGAAGCTTGTCTAACTGTTGCCTAAATTCACTTCGTTTCTGTTCGAGTATCTCTTGTTTCTTTCGAAGCTCTTCCTTCAAAATCCCTAAGCTATCCAATTTCTTTTGTTGAGGAGGCGAACCACTACTAGCAATAGTTGGCTTGGGATGATCACGAACAAAGTCTTGAGAACCAAAAGCATGGGCATTACCATCTTTGTCAGTGGCAGAATTAGAAATTTCTTTCCTTTTATCAAGAGAAAGGCCAGCGGTGAGTGCCACTCCATGAGGAGTAATTGCCACAGTATTGCTGCCACTTATAGTAGCATCCGGCACATTATCTCGGTTGGCCCAAAGAAGCTTGATAAATCGGTTGCCCATTACTGCATCAGGTGCCTTCAGTGCTGCTTCTGCTTCTTGTCTTTTGGAAAACTGAACAAAAGCTCGTTCACTTTGCATGGGAATATGAATGCTTATAACTTCACCAAATTTCTTAAAATGCAAAAGTAGAGCTTCCCTTTTGTTGTCCTTAAGAGGAATTCCACTGACAAATAAAGTACGCTGTGCCTTTTGAGATGGCTTCCAAATATTGTGAACCGAATTGTCGTGATGCTTGAATGATGAACCTTTCACTGGTGGTTTATTCTCAGAAGCATTTGTCCACTTTCCTTGATGGGGACCATCTGTAAGATTTGCGTTTAGTTCCTCCTCTTTCTTTATGCCCCTTTCATAGGTAGAGGATGTTTCAACAGAATCAATTGTTTCCTTGGCTCCTGTTCTACTATTGGTACCACCTATTCTACCCCAAGAAGGCAGGCTCTGAGATCCTCTAGTGCTTGATATTCTCAAAGAGTGCTCATCGCCAAATCCTTCTAAAGATTCAATGTTATTAGAAGGGTTTCTATTAAGAAAAGACCCTGTTATGTCAATATTTGACTGATTAAAAGCTGGTCCAGGATTATCATTAGTCCATAAAGGTTGGTCTGGATCATAAACGTCCGATGCCTCATAGCGACCACTATTCAGACCCAATCCATCAATACTCCCCAATATACTAGATCCACCACTTGTTACGGGCAAAGATCCTTGTCCAGGCGGACCCAGAAGTTGTGACCCAGAAAGTGAACCAGGAAGATTGAATTGCGAAAGGCTCTGTAGTTTCAGACAAACAGAACGAGAATTCAGCACACAATAGATTGTTCAAATAAATCTTACTCTGTGCCTACCAAATTTCTGAGAAGAGTCATTTATCATTAACATTATAAAGAACTTATACTTGGATTAGTTCATGTCTATCTGTCAACCTGTAGAAATGGCACCAATCTGACATTCAGAATGAAACAAAACTGATTTACAGTGGTTAAATTTCTGGACATGATTAAAGTCATATATGGATTTATTTGCTTCCTATAATCAACTGGTTTTATCACAGTTACAACTTATATGCAATGCGAGATAACTGTCTCACAATGAGGCATGCGAGTATCTGAATCAAATCAAGTAATCAAGCAAGTGTATCTGATTGATTCAAATGCATTAATGAATAAACCATAATAAAGGATTAGTCAAACCTGAACGTCATCAACAACAATACGATTAAAACCATGTTCCAAAGGACACATGTCTCCTCTTAAGCAAAAACCACGCTCCTCGAAATCTGGACATCGCTGCCGTGGCATCCTGATGTTCAATGGTGGACCAATAGCAGGCCTCAGGGCTCCTGGTAAACCTAGGGGGTGAATTGTGTCTATCCCACTGCTTGGAATTCCACGATATAATCCAAACCCATTCCATGGTATATTGGGTGAATTTGATACATTAGGGAGACCTATTCCCGTAAGCACACCAGAAGGAACATATCCAGGATGTATGACTTGAGATGCAGCATCAACCATGCCGTGAGTGTCCCAGGAAACAGGTTCTCTTCCCCTGCCCCTAGCAGGGCCAGTTTCACCAGACATTGGGTTCACCCTCATTCTTTGGTTCCAATCTGAGGAAGCTTTATAAAATGGGACCTGGTTTGGATGTCTCTTTTCATGCCTCAAGGACAAGTCCCTCTCCATGTTGCCATTATGATTTTTCCAGGCGACACCAGATTGGGGATCGCCTTCTCTAAAAGAGTACCCATTTTCAAATGGCCTATTTCTTTTCCTGAACGTTCTTGCTGAACCTTGATTTAGAGAATCCCCTTCTATAGATTGAGAATTTCCCTCTCTCCTACGATGCTTATGGTTCCGATCATCATCCTCATCTTCACCCTCACTAATTCCTGTTTCCTCAGGTTCCTCAGTGACATCAGAAGATAAAGGGCCACGCTTTCGAGAAGAAACCTTCATCTCCAACAGAAGCTAAGGAAGGAAGGGGATTGCTGTTGTTTTTGGAAAAATTATCCCTCCGGCATAAATGATATCAGAGTGAGCTGCAATTCCAACGACAAGAGGTCCACAGCCTGAAAGTGGAAATTGTATTAACAACGTAAAGGTAAATATATCAAGCAAAAGATTGTGGGCCAACCAACGATATAAACGGAAAAAGGAAAAAACTGACGTTATGTTTGGAAACAGTTAAAACATGATCATAATTTGAATCTCGCGGGAAATCAGGCCACTGACGAATTTCTTAAAATCAGATTACGATTTTTTTCTCTTTTTTTGGCAGGATCTACGGGAAAGCGAATGCGGCCCAATCAAAGCATTCAAAACTTAGCATAAAAAATAAGCAGCAGAACTTCCAGTCCCTTGGGGAGAAGTTCTTAGAGGATCAGCAAATACTATCTTAATTCAATATTTTCTCAAATCTCTAACATTTGCATGCAAATGTTTATTCTACAATGAAAAATGTACATGATATGACTTGAAAAAAATAAATCAAGTAGATAAATCCGTCTCGCTGCCTCATGATAAAACAATCTAAGCCAGCAGATTTGTAATATACAACTGAAAAGAAGCCTGCTAAATCTCTACGCACTCATTGAGAGTTTCAGCAGACCCTAATTTGTCTATCATCCTTGTTTCAACCTATGAATCACCAGTTACCTTCATAACACTTCACATTCACATTTCACAAACCTCACACGGGAAACATTTGCGGAAAAATCACTACCAATAAGAGGAAGCAAATAAACAGAACGCAAAAAACCAAATAAGAAACACTTTATTTTTGTAGCTGAAAAAAAAACAGCCAAATGAGTAAAGCCTGCATAAAAACATTCAATTCGCATATATAAATCGAAATTAGACCAAAGTGAAGCTGAGAATGGGAGGTAGCGAAAACGAACCTGAAGAAATGATGGTTCGATTAGGGTTTCGATTATTTGGGTTTGCAAAATAGACAGTACGTATCTGAGATTTTCGATCAGAAAAATCCAGCTTGATTTTCCTCTCTATCTAATCCTCCCTCCTTCTCAATTGGTCTCTCTATCTATGTCCTCTCAGGTGTGAGAAGCTTCTCTCTCTATATATAAATGTCCCTTCAGCCAGTTCCATCTTTTAAAAGAAATTTATCATTAAGCCCCTCTACTCTACACGAACTTTCAGATGAGGACTCCAACTTTTTGCTATAACTTAAGTATGATGAGCTCCGCAGCATTGCAGGCCCTATATTCTCAAGTATTTGCAGATTGCGCCTCTATTTCAGACTTAGCTTACTTTACTATATTGCAGTTTGGTTTTGGAACAAAAGATAATGACACAAGTTACAACAAACATAACACGACGTGGACTTACATATCTGATAACTACCGACTTATCAATACTTGCTTGGCTGGTTGTTTTCATCGTAATCATAGCTTGCTGCTTTTGTTACATTTCGTTCTTGCAATTTTTTTTTATCTTTTATCTACAAAAATTTGTCTTGATTACCATTAAATGGGCAAATGGCCCAATATTGAGTAGGGAAAGTAAGGACCCAAAGTAATGGTCCATCGAGCCCAAATGACGGCCGAGACAAAAAGGACATCAACGTATCCTGACCGTCCATTCATTTAAGAAATCTACGATCTGAAGAGCGAGGAGCTAAGACTAGACTAGGAGGACTATTCCTCTCCAGAATCTTTCTTTTGACAAATCTTTACAGTAGTTCTCCTCTCATCGGGCTTGCTTGCATAGATTTGAAAGCTCGACAGTATTTCATCGGCTTGACTTCAAGGTATGATTACGACGTTTAAGGTCGATGCTTCCCTTGAATGACCTTTTTTTACCATTCCTTTGTATGTTTTCTCTCTGAGCTGCACGATTGTTTCAAGTTAGAATTTTTGTGAAGTCAATAAAGCAGGCTTCGATTCACTGCTTGGCGTCGGTTTCCCCCCTACTCTAGCTTCGATTGCTTAAAAATTGCTGATATCTTGATAGGGTTGTGGATTTTACATATACTGAAGCGCTGGTGTTTGACTAGTCAGTTGTTATTAGGGTAATCTATACCTGCCATCTGATAACTGTTTAGTTTCCTAGAAGATCGTTACATACATAGTATCAACTCTTCTCAGTTTAGGATATGCATATGTGTAGCCAGTTTCTCTGAATCCACCCACAAACTGAAGAACCAGATATCTTGATCAATTTCCTTTAAAAGATTCTTCAATATGTGTTGCTCTACTCTTAGACCTGAGTTTTGCCTCGATTGAAATTTGAATTGCTTATTCTTCTGCAGAAGAAGGAATGGCTGCCCATGTGATTTACAAGGGTCCGAGTGTAGTCAAGGAGATTCTTATCGGCATTAGCCTGGGCCTCGTGGCTGGTGGGTTTTGGAAGATGCACCATTGGAACAACCAGCGAAGAACCAGGGAGTTTTACGATCTTCTTGAGAAAGGTGAAATATCCGTTGTTAGAGAAGATGAGTAAGAACAGAGTCAGTCATCAATCAGCCTTCTGTAATTCCCATGAACATCTGTTTTGTGTCGTGTGATCCTCCTTTAAATTTCACTCCCTAGCGAGTAATCAAATCAAATGTGTCTTTCTTTTTATTGGAACTTACCCATGGTAAGAGTTGTCATATTCTGTTCTGCATACACATCACGTATGTTGCCATAATGGTTGTGGGATGTTGGCGATTCAATATTAATAATATTTTGGCAGTTACTTGCATTCGATCAATCTCTCTGTCCAAAGTATTGTCTCTACAAATCTACACAAAAAGAGAACACCAAGATAGAGATTCTACACAGCAATATACTGATCCCTATCCTGATTCTTTCATTTTTCTTGTAAAGATAAATTTTCCTGTAAGAACAGTAGTTTAACTCTTGAACTTATTTACAGAACGCTATTCCAACAAAAAATGGTAATGTTGAAATTTTTACTGTTGCCTGAGATACTGGATTTGATTTCTGGGTCGACCTTCATAACTCTGAAAACTAGACGAGCCCGAGGAGTAGTTAGAAGGGCCAACTCCTGCCATCACATTGGATGTAGTCGAACTGTTGACGCTGTAAGATGATCGACTCGTATTAACCGACAAAGCAGCAGTGTTCAAGAACGGAGGTTGATTAGGCTCAGGGATGCCAAAGTTCTCTTCTGTAAGCATTCTTACAACGTCGGCCATCGATGGTCTGTGAGAAGGCGAAGCTTGTGTGCACAAAAGCCCAACTTTCAAAACCTTCGACGCTTCAGTTGGTGGGAAATCGCCCTTTAGGTTAGTATCTACTGATTCTGGTAACCTCTCCGTCTTGTAGAGTTTCCAGACCTGAAGCCCAAAAAATATTTTGTGATTGAGATTTGAGGATTTCGATTCATATTCATAAATCAAGAAGTCGTGGAATAAAGAATTCACCGTTTGCAGAAGAGATCCCGAATCCTCGACGAAGGCATTGTTCCTCCTACTACATATGAGTTCAAGAACCACCACGCCGAAACTGTATACATCGGCCTTCTCCGTAAGCTGGCCTTTTACTAGATATTCGGGAGCCATATATCCCCTGCATTGTATTTATATGCAAATTAATGTTGAACTTCAGAAAAAATAGGAGCTTTCGTGTCTGAATTTTGTTTTTCTTTTTCCCCTTACAATGTGCCTGCGATTCCCGTGCTTAAATGGCTTTTGTCAGCTGCAAAACTTCGAGCTAGACCGAAATCTGCAATCTTGGGCTCGAGATTCTCGCCGAGCAGCACGTTGCTGCACTTGATGTCCCTATGAATGATTCTTAACGGTAAACCTCCGTGTAAGAAGGCAATACCTTCAGCCATTCCAACAACAATATTGTACCGTTCTTTCCAGCTCAAAACATGAATCTTCTCCTTATCTGCAACGCAGAAAGACCACTATGGATAACAACCAATTGGCAATCGAGAGAATGTAATCATTACTTGGGATGTGATCTCAACCACTTGAGCTATTCCAAAGAGAGAGAAAACTCACCAAAGAGATATTGCTCAAGGCTCAAGTTTGGGACAAATTCGTAAACAAGAAGACTCTCGGGGCCTTCGATGCTACAACCCAGAAGCTTCACAAGATTCTTGTGCTCGACTCCGCTGATAAGGTTCACCTCATTGAAGAACTCATCTACCCATTGTCTGGTGCTAAAGAAGAGTCTCTTAACAGCCACAGTTTTTCCATCGGGTAAGATTCCTTTATAGACAGAGCCAGCTCCTCCTTGGCCGAGTTTTCTTGATGGGTCGAAGTAGTTGGTGGCCTTCTCCAAGGTTTCGTATTTGAAGTTCAGATTGGACTTGTTGTAAGAGTACGATATTTTCCCAAGATTAACACTTGCTGCATGCAATTAGTGTGCACAGCTTTGTTAACCTTTTTTTATTACTTTTCAGTTACTTCAATCTTACAATAGCTTACCAAGTTTTCTTTTCCTCCGTCTAGCGTAGATTAAGTAGCCCGCAAAGAGACATATCATGGTGAAGGCCACCACAGATAAAGAAATTGCCAGCGTTTTCCCTGTCCTAGATATCCCTGTAAGAATCAGACCATCAATATTTTTCATCTTACAGAAGACAAGTTGAATAGAAAAGTCCGATCAAGATAATTAAAAAAAATGACAACTTGGGCAAGAATTCAACTTTCTTAGCCATCATGCATTGAGAATCATAACATAACATAGCAAGAAACTAAAAGATAACATACCCAACAAAGCAAGCTTGCATTACAAAACTAAACATTGGATAAAAAGAAAATTAGAAACAACTGAAAATCGAGAAATTAAAAAGAACTTAAACGTTACTCTCACATTTAATGCTCACAAACCAACAAAAATCAGATGAACCGGCACTATATTAATCCATCAACAAGCAACATATGCCTCTAATTGAATTGATTATAGATTATTATCTTTCCCGCAATAAAAAAAAAAATCGATATGGTCACCTGTAGAAGATGCAGCGCCGATCTCCGTCGTGTTATCAAAGAACTTAACCGTGGAATACCTCAGATAACAGCCGGCGTTCATAGCCCTCCCTTCTCTACTAGGAAGACACGTGTTCACTTCTCTACTCGCCTTCACCAAACACTTACTGCACGCGCCGGCGCTCAAACTCTCCCAGCACTCGGCCAAAGCATAGACACCTTCCCTCGCGCTCCCACCAGCAGCGTTTCCTCCGCGCGCCACCGCGCTCTCAGTCACGGTCTTAACAACTTGCTGCACGCGATTCTGAAACCCAACGCCGTCGTCGCCGCCGACGTTGCTAACGCTGCTGTTGCAATTGACGGCGTCGAGCGACGCATCGACGCTCTCGTTGAAGAAATCGTAGGAATCGTACCTAAGGAAGCAACCGTCGAGGAAGATCCGGCCGGAGGGCGACGGCAGGCACCTGGGGAGGCGCGTGCGGCTGGAGGCGTAGCACTGGAGGCAGTCGTCGGTGGAGAGGTCGTGGTGGCACTGGGTGAGGGTGAATATGGTGACGTTCTCGCTTTCAAGCGAAGATCGGCCGGAGAGATTGGCGGCCACTTGCTGGGAGAGTTGCTGCATGTCGCGCGCGAAGAGAGGGACGAGGATGGTGGAGTTTGCGGTCGGGTCGGCTCTGCCGCAGAAAAAACCGGATTCGGATAGTCTCGGGTCGGGTCTCGAAGGTGGGAGGTTTGACAAGATGATAAGGACCGTCACGGCGACGGAGGAGAACATGCTTGATGGTGGCATAATGTTTGGTCTTATTTTCCGGCGCGTGAGATTGGTGTATATAGAATTTGAAAAGATAAGAGAGATGAATGATTAATTATATCATCAATTAATTAACTCTTATTGGCTGACTCTAATCTGAACAGCAGTATTACTTGGAAGTTTCGTGTTTGATTTGCCTCAAACATCGCAAGGCTTCTGAATATAAGTTTCTATTTGTTTTTTATTTTTAAATTTTAATTATGCTTTTCAATGTTTTCGGGCAAAAAATTGACAACACTTTTTTCTTTAGACCAAACTAAAGAATTTTCTTTTTCATTCGTTGCATTGCAGGGGTGGGTCGGATCGAATGGTATTAGATACTTCTATAATATTCAACGTTACGGAAACCTTCTAGAGAAAGTAGCATTCTCCTCAATCTTATACAAGTTTTACATAACCTACGAATTAGAAAGAAATTGCAGAATTACAAACATAACAACCGTATACTAACCAGATTCGAATAGGACCTTACATTTTGTTCCATACAACATTCTTCTGTTTAACCTTTTAAGTTGAAAAAAAAAAACTAAAAAAAATTAAATGCGGGCGAGCACTGCTGTCAATTTCATGCATTCCCACGTGAAAGACTTGCTGGTTTGAGCATACATCCAAACATTATATATATATATATATATACTAGTGAACATGGCCGCACAATGTGCGGCCGATGTTAATAGCAGCCCGTCCATACTTGGGAATATGAATGTAGATAGTTTAAACTCAGAATTTATAGTTAACATAGTGCAGCTATCTTTAGAAAGCAAATTGAAGCATATAGTTAACATAGTAACAGAGTACATAGAAGCACACGCTTAACCAATTTACTGATGTGAAGGTCCAAATAAAACATACTACATAAAGACTTACTCACCATAGATGATATTCAACCTTATAAGACAAGGTCAAAATCTAACATACTACATAGAAACTTACACACCATAGATCGCATTGAACTTCATAAGACAGAGGGGTGTTACTTGTGCTATCTATAAACACAACAGCAGAACATGAAAACAGTTAAACCCTTGCACTTTTACTTTGGCATGATGTATCATGACCTGGGGAATCAATTGCTTTCCTTTTTCCTGATGATGATTCCGTTCGTTCGCCTAACGAAGACGGTTCTGAAGCTGTAGAAAGTCGAGCGATAACAGTATACAAAGTCGACGGCCCAGCTCTAGATGGGTATTGATATACTTTTATATGGTATAATGATTGCATGCCTTGCAATGTGCTATTGATCGCTTGAGCGTCGAATTGACCTTCCTGAATATATACGCGTAAATAATGAAAATAAATGTATCTGAGAAGATTTAGTTGGTAAACAATTCATATGCCATATGTACCTTTTCTTCGTATTCGGTTATGTCTTCAACTGTAAAACCTAACAGCATTTCAGCTTCTTTTTCCTCAATCATCGCCAATATGCTATCTGTTTCATCAGATAAAGTAATCCGAAAGCGTAGCCTGCATAGACGAATAGTGTATGCTAGAGTTACTCGGCACAGAGGATATATATTTAGTACTCTTACCTTGGCAATGGTGATTGGAATTCTTTGTTGCAGTATAAACATGTGAAATCACATTTGTATAACGCTCCACAGTTTCTTCGACATTCTGGGCAAATCATGAGATATAGTGGTTGCTCTATATCCGCAATTTGTGCTGTAGCTGCTGTCCAGAAAGATTTAACCTACGAAAGATATAAGAAGATTCAATTTGTAATAATAAGGATGGTTGAAAGGGTTCTATATCTTACTATTACGATGCAATGAATCGTTACCGGGTATTGTGAGCCCGTTATATGGATCAACTTTTTAACCTGTGCTGATATTGGACGCTGAATAATTTGCTTTCCTTTTTCGTGCAATCGTTGAGAGATAGCTTCCTTCACATAATCTTTGTTATCGTCCAGCCTCGAAGAGAATTCAAATAGTCATATTACGTGTAAGATAATGCTTGATGGGTGAAAATTGAAAGATAAGAAAATGTGTTACTTTACGGGTTACGTAGAGAACTCACCATTGCTGCAATTCAATAGTTTCCAATATCGGAGGATTATATAGTATAGTAGTGCTACCCGTAGTGCCAACTGAGATTCCTGCATAAAGTGATAAAAAATAATGAATATATTTTACAGAGTTCATGTTCGAATTTAATGGTGCCTATACCTTTGAAGGTATTGACCGAAACTCTCATAGCCAAGATAATTGGTAGTTCATGAATGTGCTCAACGAGGTAAGGTGCTTCAGACTCCAAATGTTCTTCCCACAAGGTTAGTCGCATAGGCCTTCGCCTACGTGAAGATATCACATTGTGTGTATTGGATATAGATTTGTATTGATAAAAATTTGTAAAGTTACTTACTCTTGATTGACAATTACGAATTCTTGCAATCTTCGGCCTTCGGATGTTGTGTGAGTTTCCAAAACATCAATCACTGAACTCAATATATCTGCATAAAAATTAATATAAATGCATTCGATGAATAATATTATAATTGGTAAGATAATCATATATCAATAGTACAAGACTTGAATAATGTCTAAATAGTGATAACTTACTAATTCGATTAGCGACAACATCTGTGACTTCATAGCACGTTCTGAAAGGCGATATTTCATACATATTTTCGAGCGATAGTTGGCTTTCCTCTGGAGCCTTCTTCACATAAGAAGATCTGTTAATAAGTATTTCATATTGCGAATCTACAAGCGGTGACCAAGCTTGGTTTAGATCGCGAATTTGGCTATGACCAATGTAGTACGTGTGGTAAAGCTGCAATAGATCGTTCATTCGGTCAATCTCTTGTTCGTAGATGATACACTGCATTTTTGTGTGCTGCGAAAAAAATATTAGTGTGACAGCATATAATCGAGAAAAAAGGAAAACATTATGTCCAAAGGTTTAGATATCTACTTGCTCATCGGCAATAACAAGCTTGACATATCTAGTGTTTCGTCTCGCTGTACGACGTATGGCGGTCTTTTCAATAATTGCTACCTTGACGTTCCAAAATTGGTCTTGCACTGGTAATGCAGCTAGCGAGACACAGTGCCTCAGCATCATCCTGAAAATGTAAATATGGGAATAATTAAAAATAATTATGAACAGATACTATAAGCAAGAGAGCGTAATTCTGGATCTTTTATTTACCCTTTAGATGCCTACCATGTTTGTCGACTGTTTTATGTGCATAAGTTTCTTAGATTTGTGATGTAAGTTGCAACACTTCATCGTACACGATGTTTTTTGTTCGATTAGTTGGATGATCTCCCGGTAATAATGGGCGGATTAAAATCTTCAAGTTTTGAATGGTTCTAGCTCTTGATAGTGCTACATATAATTGTCCATGTGAAAACACGGGTTCCTTTAAGTAAATCCCAACATAATCTAATGTTTGTCCTTGAGATTTGTTAATTGTCATTGCAAAACATAAACGTATTGGAAATTGTTTGCGTTTGAAAGGAATTGATGATATTCTATTTACTGGACTTTCTAATGTTATTCTTGGAATGAAAACTACTTTTCCAGCAAAGGCGCCTTCTGAAATTTGAGCATAAATAACATTATTTTCAAAGCCTTTACAAATAAGGCGAGTACCATTACATAAACCTTCGTTCGGATTAATATTTCGAAGCAACATAATTGGAACGTTTCTTTTTAGTGTTAATTTGTAAGGCGGGAGTCCTGATGGAGTTAGAGAATGCAAAAGTTCTTCATGATCCGGCATGTTATATGAACTATCACTTGTATCCCTACTTAAATATATGAATTGTTCACCCGGAAATCTTTGTATCATAATATCGTTTATTTCATGCACAAATTCATTTCTTGAGGTTAATATTGCCCTTTTTGTAAGAATCTCTTCACTTATAATGTTATCATATTCTGGAAACACGGCATTGATTAACGTATTCAACGAAGATTCATCATTTTCAAAAGCAATATTAGTAGACATCGGAATTTCTATGTTGCCATCTTCATCTACATCTTCAATACCATTTCCAACTCTTAAAAGATAATTTGAAAATTCCATATCTAGAGCTGCCCTCATATTTTTATGAAGTCTGATTTTTTGAAAGTGTTTCCATAATGGAGATGATATGATTGACGCTTCGATGATATCATCTTTAGAGCCTCCTGGAACAACTGGCAGTGTTTGGCGGAAATCTCCACCGAATACAATTATTTTACCTCCAAAAAGGTTATTATTATCCATGACGTCCCTTAAGATTTGATCAAATTTCTCAAGTGCATAACGCTTTGCCATCGTAACTTCGTCCCAGATGATTAGTCTTGCTATTTTTAATAGGTAAGCTAGTGCGCTTTGTTTACTAATATTGCAAGATTTTTCATCGTTTTCATCTAATGGAATTTTAAATCTTGAATGCGACGTCCGACCTCCTGGAAGAAGTAAAGCTGCTACACCTGAAGTTGCTGTTGCAAGGGCAATATGTTTTCTTGATCTGACTGTTGCTAGTAAAGATTTATATAAAAATGTTTTCCCAGTACCAGCAGGGCCATCAAGGAAGAAAATTTTTGATATTCCATGGTCGACGCAAAACAATATTTGGTCGTAGGCTTTTTTTTGTTCCTCATTAAGCTTAGTGAATGATAAAATATCTTCGTTTGGGGTTGTAATATTTTGCTCAGCTTCTAATTCTCGGCTAAGATTACTTTGATTCATCATGATTATCTTAGCTATAAAAGGGAAATCTTCGATTTTTTTCCCCATTGACTGAAGATGGCAAATGATAATATCTATGACTTTGCATTGTATTTCTGTTTTACTTAAATTGTTCGTAGTTGCAATATCTTCAGATAAGTGGTCTTCGAATGTAGTCCATAAATTAGTCGGATTATTTGGAGAACAATATACAAGGATTGTAGCGAACAATTGTCTTAGCGCAGCTGGCATTAAATAATGTGTACTTTCATGTAAACATTGTTCAACCGTATCGTCGTTTTCTAACAAACCCATTGCACCGCTTGCTTCTCTAAATGTTTGGAATAGTTTTCCCTTTACAGTTTTTAAATTTTCGAAGGATGTGGGTCTTCGTGCATGCAATAATAAAAGCCTCAAGTAGAATCTTTCTCCTTCGGACGGATGGCATGCTACAAGACGACCAACTACTTCACGTTTTTGTCGTTGCTTCCATTTGCTTACATTTCGTATCCAAGTAAAGTATTCTGGGAACTCGACATACAAACAATTTTTGGATATTGCAAAATCATCGTAGGTATTCATATGGAAAAATTCAGTTAACATTGTTCGCTTAACTTTAGGGTTGGAAACCAATGTTTGTAGAGATTGATTTGGCGTAAACGATATTACTTGTTCATTCTCCAGGTGAATGGGTAAAGATATTACAGGCGGTTGTATATGATTCAGATCGAAGCTAAAAATTCTCCAAACAGCTTCGGGTGGAGATATCCATCTTGCGCTCTGGAAATTTTTTATTTCATCTACGGATATTTCAGGTTCGTTCGAATCTAACGAATACAAAATTTTATCATGACCTTTATAAATATATTTGTAGATATATTTAATCGCCTGAATGGTTGAGCATATTTCAACATTAACATGACAATTAAATTTTGATAACAGATATGGGTTATATGGAACCACCCATCGATTGTCTAGATTTGAACCTCTAATATTAATGAAACGGCCATTATTTCGACGGCGATACATAGGATATGCATTTTCGTTACACGTCGTTATTTCGGAGAAACTTTTCGGGTACTTAAATTTGCATTGGTTATTATTTTTCATGCAACTGCATGATGGATCAAGAATACCGCATGGACCATGTACCATATGTTTCCTTACGAGGTGAAACAAATGCGGACTATCATTTGGGTCGGGTATTTCAGCGCAAACTATTTTATCAAATGCAGCAGGAGAAAATAGTTTCGAGGACTGATTTAATATGATTAAAAAGTGAACATGTGGTAAACCTCTCTTTTGGAATTCTATTACATACGTATACGCGATCACATTGCCAAATATATTTTTTTTTAGTAACTCATTTTTTAGAACCTCAAGCTTTGCCCGGAATATTCTGGCCACAATATCTGGCCTATTTTGGACTTCGTCAGATGGTAAGCATAGAGCTTTTATTTCTGGCCAATTAGGATTCGTCGTCATGGTTAGAAAAATATCTGGTTTACCGAATCTTTGCACCAGAGTTAAGGCATCTAAATATCGTTTTCGCATATCTCTTGGACCACCAATAAATGAGGTTGGCAATATTACACGCTTACCAATTTCTATGCCTCTCTTGTATCCTTGAGAAATACTATCTACCAAACCTTGGTAAACCTCTCGTCGTAGACGACTTTGTATTTCCTCATTTTTATAGAAATCCAATCTTGAGGTTTCAATCTTTATATACATATCAACAACATATTGTTGAAATAGTCTTCCAGTGTGAAGTAAATATGAGTGATCATTTTCTCTTATCTGTAATTTATAGCAATAGTATTCACGACATGATACATTCAAACTTCGATGCACCTGTTTTCCTGAACCTGTATCAACTCTTTTAGTTAGTATATACGTTTTAACCGATAAATTTATATTGTAGTTTATAACCGATAACTATACTAACCTTCAGATTCAGCCAACAAGTAGTCGTTAACGTCTCTGTAATCTGTTATATGAAAATTAACGTTTTTGCTGTCTAGCGGATGATCATTGCTACATCTATTTATTCTTGAAATATTACGATGCCAACCGGGTTCTCCGTTAGGAAACATTAGAGGATATTGTAAAGGATCATAGCAACCGTAATAATATTTGATAAGTTGAGGCTGATTATTCATAGGATAAACTTGAATGTGTGGAGTGACATCCCTATTTTGGTTTTCTGATTCTAACCATATTCCTGCAACTTGCGAGGTAGTCGGTTTGTTATAAACACGCTGATCGATTAAGGGATCCATATGTAAAGCGATTTTATACGTATCTAGATTCTCTACGTTAATTAAGTTCCGGAAGAAATTTGCATATGGATTATTTTTCATGACACCAGTAAATACTTCAATAGCTTCCTTTTTAAAGCTCGAGTTAGTAGACAAGCGATTTGATATTTCATTGTCGGTGTCAAAAAAATATAACTGGAGATGCCTCAAACCGTCACTACCAATTGGCAACAGGTGATTTATGAAATGATACAATTGTCCTTGTACCCGAAATGTGTATATACCATGATTTCGTTTCGCTAATGTTTTGTCGTAATGCACTCCCATTGAGGTGAAAGCGAACATGTTATTATAGCAGCGTATGAAAGTACGTATATGTTTGCATAACTCTGTATCTTCTAAGTATAAGCTCACTAATTCGGGGGGCATTTCAGTTTCAAGCAATCTCACCTGTCCTAACGAACAACAAAAAGATGGTGGTTCCAAATATACTCGAATTGCACTACAGTATAAGCATTCAGTGGTAGGAGGTAGCAAATCGGATTCAATATTTTGAAGAAGTGAATATTGATTTTGAGCATTTGCACTATTTCCTAATTTTCTCCTCTGAACGCGTAAACGGTGTTTTTCCTGCATCCTTTCTTCAACACTAATATGTTTTCTTTTCCGATGGTGTGAAATATTATCCATTTTCTATACTAAGTTGGCAATACTTAAACTAAATAATTGACGTAAATATCAGTTACGTCAATCACATACCTGATTTAATTCGAACGGACCTTCGGACGTAGCAGTTATCGATACCTAAACAACGGAAAATAATTCCAATAAATATGATTGGTTATAAGTAATGCAAATCGAATCGAACAATGTAGCCGTAGGTCAGAGCATAGCATATAAGTGGGAAATCAACAAATCTGAGTGATAAAGTTGAGAATTAAGGTAGAATATTTTTTTAATAACATGAGCCAATAATATCAAATCTGAAGCGAACCTTGTCAGCAAACGTAGAAAACAGATGTTAAAACTCATAATCAGCAAATTATATGAGAGTTGTCGACTTTTAGTTTACCCATCGTATTGTTTCCCACCGTCTGGCCGACCAGTTTTCTCACTAATTACCAACTGAGATTTGATTATAAATATGTTAATGTTAGTCCTATAGTAATAGAGTTAAGCGAATTTATGGAAGAAATAATTGAAATCACCGAAGCAACCAAACATAGAAAGTTAACCTTTTTTTTAATTTTTTAAAAAATTGAGTCTTTGTTATAAAAAAAAAAAACTAAGGCATAAACATGTCTCCTTCTTTATTATACATCTTTCGTCGGAAGGATAAAGTCTTTTTTCCAGTTATATGGATAAAATGTTAACGTGGACCGTATGGGAAAATGAAACCCAAAAAATAAGAAGCAAACGGTAATATAAGTGCGGGGGTGGGGAAAAAAATTCTAGAATGACTGTGCAACGAAAACGTTCGTTTGTAAATAAGAGTGCAAATAAAACAAAACAAAGACCAAGTGGTTTCGTCCTCAATTAATAAATATTATATAGGATACTAATATTTAATAACATTTTCATTTGACATGGCTAATAGCGTGCGTCAAATAAGTATGGGGAAATCTCTTCAAATCGTCCTCTTACACTCATATCCAAACCAAATCGCCGCCTCTCGACAGTACAACACGTAGTACATATTAACTTACAATTCCATGTTCTTTACCCCAAATAAGAATTCTAAATACCCCAATTATCTAACTACTAAGCTCATAGAAAACCCACGAGAGGTTATGTTAGCGTAACAAAACACACATTAAACCAAAAAAAAATTAACCAAAAGCATATATTATACCTTAAATTTTGAAGATGATATCGCCCCTAGTTTACGTAAAATATGGAGGATACAAAGGCGTGAGAGTGACTGTTTTTTTTACCTTTCATGTATGTAAAATATGGAGAATGCAAAGGCGAGGGAGCTGCTGTTTTACCTTTCATGTATATATCCAAACGAGCCACGGTTATTGAGTAAGCAAAGATGGGTACACGTGTCGAACCTAGTAAATAGAACAGGTAAACCTATAAAATAAATGAAGGACACATGTACAAAGGCATCAACATCAATAGTGACTAAGCCACTGACTTTTTCACCTTTTCATGTACATATCTAAATGAGGCACGGTTACTGAGTAGGCTAAAATGGGCACACGTGTCCAACCTAGTAAATTGAATAGTTAAACCTGTAAAATAAATAAAGGGCACATGCACAAAGTCATCAACGTGAATAGTGACTGACGAAACATACACAGTACATAAAATGTTAGATTCCCGTCGGTTCTAGGTAGTAGCCTCACTAACAATAATTTTTTATTTAAAATTCAACTAACGAATGAACGTACTGTCAACTTGAAAGATACCGGACAATTCGTACTTATATGTATTAAGATATATAGATAAAGTTGAATATTCCGATTAATAAATACAGCATTGTACCCGAGATATAGTCAACAGTAATTCGATTTGATAATTGGAATTTATATGGGTTCGTCAATGCAGCTTGTAATTTACTAACTTAAAAATTATTCCAAATCTTGGAGCTTGGTTGCAACGAGTATTTCAAATCAAGTGGCTAGTCAACTAGTCTAGCTTTGACCATTATCAAAATAACAATTAAAATCCCACAGCAGCACGCACAGCCTAAGCAAGTTTTCAAAATCAAATCAAACGACATCGTTCCAAGGCAGGGTGCGCAAAACTCATCCATCCATAAGAAGTCACAGAGGGATATAATATACATACTTAAGTGATAGGGATGGATCTATTATTACCTCATCCCAACCAAAAACCTTCAGTAATGTCGTCATCCAATAGAAGATTCAGGCATAGAAGGAAAACTCCATTAACTGTAGAACCTCTCGGGGCTCCGAGATCTGCGGTTATTATAGTAGCTGTTACCACCACCACCGTAGCTTCCATAGTCATTATTTCCCGAACCCCATTGACGTCTCCCCCTACCACCCATTCCACCACCATAACCGCGAGAAGCCACCTCCCTAAGTTCAGAAGGGACCGACTGATCGGCTCCTTCTAGAAGCTTCACGAGCTCAGAAGCATGCTTTCCATCTTGGTCCGAGAAGAAAGTGTAGGCCACGCCCGTCGCCCCTGCCCGCCCCGTCCTTCCAATCCTATGGACGTAGTCCTCGATTCCAGTTGGGAAGTCGTAGTTTATTACAACCCTGCAAGAGAAGAGATAGAGCAACAATCATTCAAAATGGAAGGAAGTGACAAGAGCGTTCGATTATTGACTCACTTTATGTCTTTTACGTCCAGGCCACGAGCGGCCACATCAGTGGCCACTAGCACAGGCGACCTCCCAGTTCGAAACTGATTCAGCACATAATCTCTCTCGCCCTGAGATTTGTCTCCGTGAATAGCAGCAGCCCCAAATGGGCGTGTTAAGTTACCTGCAAGTTGGTCGCACATTTTCTTCGTGGAGCAGAAGATGATTATTTTCGAACCCGGTTCTTGAGATCTCAGGATTTGTTCCAGGCGCCTACGCTTGTCCATTGACGACAGAACTTCCACATGCTGCCAAAAATAGGATGAAGAATCATAATATAAGAAGGCAAAGCCAGCGCTGCATAGTTAAGATAGATAAGACTGCTCATGTGCTATGCTAACTACCTGAGTTATTGCTTTGTTTGCGACTAGTTCGTCTGTGTTTCCAATGTTGACCTGAACGGGGTTTGCCAGCAGATCAGCAGCGATTCTGCGCACCTCTTTTGGCCATGTGGCCGTGTACATAAGGGTCTGTCGAGAAGCAGTAGGCACCTCCTTAACAATCTTCCTTATCTGGGGTTCGAAGCCCATGTCAAGCATCCTATCAGCCTCATCCAACACCAAGTATGAAACCTGATTGAGACTAACTCTCTTCATCTCGAGTATATCATTCAAACGACCAGGAGTTGCAACCACAATATCCACACCCCTGTCTAGATCTCTCAACTGAGGACCTTTAGGTGCACCTCCATATAAACACTTCACGCAGGATTTAAAAAAAAAAAAACAAGAGATCAGCACGCCATGAGAAATACAGTTGTCAGTTAAAAACTTCAGAATGTTCATATGGTAGTACCGTGCAAGATATGTTGGACGATTTTCCGAATTTGATAGCTTCATCTTGTATCTGATTTGCCAACTCTCTGGTTGGAGCTAGAACCAAGACTGTTGGGCCTAATCTTAGATTATTATGCCTTCGCTTCAGATGTATAAAACCAGGAATCAAGTAACCCAATGTCTTTCCAGAGCCTGTCTTTGCAATCGCCACAATATCCCGACCTTGAACAGCAACAGGCCAAGATTGTGCCTGTATTGGAGTGGGAGCTGAAAAACCAGCATGCCGAACCTGTAAAACGAATATATGGTCCGCGAGTCCCGTAAGCAGAGGTAAGGGCATTGAAATCCAAGCCGTTGCTTTAGAACTTATGCAGCAAGTGCCAAGAGACCGAGGAAAAAAGAAGCATCATCCCACTATGAGTCAATACTTGCCGAAGCAAGAAATAGGAGGATACCTCTTCTCTTACGGACCAAGGGAAAATTGCTAGCAACAGAAGTCCTCAACAACTTGCTAGCACCACAGAGGGGCAACATAGTGTACGATATTTGGCTCCTGCGGGAGCAAAATATCGCACCTTCCACAAAAAAGTATGGAAATGGTCGAGCTTTAGATGGCAGATCGTAACTCCGGCATTTATGGAACATTAAAAGTTCGTAAACGTTCAGACACACACGATACACAGTCCATTATTGCTAAATATTTATGTACCTCCTTTAAGATTTCTGCGGGGAACCCAGTGGCGTCAAATGAGGTAAAAGGTTGGGGGACATTATTTCCCTATTTTATTGAGGAACAAGAAACAAGTGAAATTTCAAAATAGAATATCTTGCAATTAGAATTGCAACATTAAGAAGAAAAATCAGCAGGAGATCCTTACAGTCACGGTGATTTCATGCTTTTGACAATATGAGTTGGCAGAAAAACCATTGTCTGATTCTTTAGAAACATAGGATCCATATCCAGTGTTGCTCTTCACATACCCAACATTCTGCGAATAATCTGATTCTGATCTGCTTCTGGAAGTCTTTTAGAAGAAAAATTAATCAAAAATCAAGTAGTATTCTCATTGGAAATTCACCCAATTTATTGACCCACCTGATAAACTCCAACTTCGGAAGCCGTAATAGTAGAACGGTTGACAGCTTGACCAAATGTATAATCGTCATCATCTTTTTTGTTATTGAGTCCTTGTGAGAAATTCTCAGAAGTTTCTTGAGGTGGCACAGATATTGAATCAGACGAGGCAATGGGTCTCTCATACTGGGTAGCATTCGTCTCTCGATTCCAGAAGTAAAGATACCAGTTTTAACATCAACGAGTCCCTTCCATGGCTTTGGGAGGGTTGGATCTTCAGGAGCATATCTTATACCTCCATCTGTTGCCGAAGAACCCATCAAGTTTCCCCTTTATATGCCGTGCTATCTGCAATTAGATGCCAAGAGACAAATTGACAGAATAAACATTGAACTATGCATTTGCTCCACACGTTCACAGCTAGTGAGCACGAAAGTAAAGCTGCCACAACAATGCACTACAAAGTCGATTTTAGCAACTGGAGCTATTAAAAGAAGAATGTTAGGAAGTTTGAAAGCCATAGAGTTTACATATCCAAACAACACCAAGAAAAAAGACCAACGCAAGGATACCTGGAAGAACAAACGCAAAGCAGAAGTCGATAAAAAAACCCACAAGATGAAAAGTATAACATGCAAAGACAAAAGCTCACAACAGATCCTGAAAATCTTAATAAATCATTGCTTAGGAGAAAACAGCACCCATTTATCAACCTCAAAAGACAGATCTACACTCAACTTCCATGAATCGTAACACCGTTTTGCCAGGATTAGGAAGAAATTACCCGTTCCGACGTCGTTTTGCACACCTCGGAGAACGGAGAGAATCTCTTGGTTGGACTTACCCCTCTATCTCTCTCTCTCCCCTCTGCCTTTAAACTCTCCTCTCTTGTTTTTCTCTCGGCGTGTTGTTGTGTTAACCGATATCCAACCATGGTTAATAATTGAATTTACACGTGCTGTATAGGCCCAATACTACATAAAATGGGCCGAATTGATAGCCCAATTGAACTTTGACCGTCCATATATGGGTTTTAACTTGTAGAGTGAGACCAGCTAATTTATTATTGGTTTAGCGGTGAGCAAATAATTATCACCGTTAGGGGTGGGCGTTCGGGTTCGGGTATTCGGGTTTTACCCGAACCCGATCGGGTTCGGGTAGTTCGGGTCGGGTAATTCGGGTTATTTGTCGGGTATCGGGTTATCCGATACCCGAATTTATTAATCGGGTCGGGTATCGGGTAGTAATTTATTACCCGAATAACCGATCGGGTACCCGACAAATTATATTTTAAAAAATATGTTAGTTTTTATATATAAACATTGAAAAAATATATAACATGTCTAGATATCAATACTAACGTGGGTGGTGTTAAAGTTTTAAATAATCTTTTGATTAATTTCTTATTATTATTGCATAATTAACAAGTGATATTTATTATCAATGCATAAATCATTATAATAATTTAAAATATATTTTCAAATTTATAAATAAACATATAAAAGATATGGATATATATTATATTTATTGAATATAAAACATAAGTGATAAATTATATATAACATGAATATTTGATATGTATATTGCATTATAAAATTTTTAATCATATTTTTTCGATTCAAAGTCGGGTACCCGACGTCGGGTACCCGAACCCGATATATACCCGACAATCGGGTACCCGCCATAGATCGGGTCGGGTTCGGGTAGTGAAAATCTTAACCCGAACCCGAACTACCCGAACCCGAACTACCCGATACCCGACTACCCGATCCGATGCCCCCCCTAATCACCGTTACTTTTTTTTTTTCCTTAGCCACCTAGGGATGGCAATGGGGCGGGGCGGGGGCGGGGATCTAATCCCCGTCCCCGTCCCTGCGATGCATTCGGGGACGAAATCGTCCCCGTCCCCGTCCCCGCGGGGATCCACGCGGGGCGGGGATTCCCCACGGGGTTTCTCCGCCCCTTAATTTTCTTTAAAAAAATAATATCATTAATGTAATATATAAATTTGAATATATTTTTGTTATAAATTTATATAAATTATAATTTTATATATTATTTGTATTAATTTAATATTTTTTTAGTCTATTTTGATATTATTTAAATTATAATGTAATATTATATATTTATAATATATATAAGAGGGTTCGGGGACGGGGCGGGGATCCCCACGGGGATCCACGGGGAGACATCATTCCCCGTCCCCACCCCCGCGGGGAAAACTCGGGGATTCCCCGCCCTGTTCGGACGGATCCCCGCGGGGACGGGAATCCCCGCCCCATTGCCAACCCTAGCCACCACTATGTATAATGAATTAAGCACTAGTCACAAGTCCACCGTCTCATTAAATCTTTACTACATATGTATATTTGTTAATTAATTAAAGAAAATAAAGATGTTATCGATGATTTGATTGGTGGTGGGAGCGATGCTTTATTTTTGGAAATCATGTGGGATGGCAAAAGTTAAATTTAATGATGTTCTTGACGCGGCTTGCCTACATTACACGTGTCGAAAGCCCAAATTCCTTACTTGTTATACGACTGGTACGCGTTGAGACCCTCGGCACTTTTCGACGAAGCTTCTCATTATTCTCATCACAATTTTTCGTCATTTTTTTTCTTCAAAACAATTAGCTCTCGTACATTTTATTAACATAACAGGCGAGGGAAGAGATAGGGAAGAGAGGAGAAGGATGACGTTGTTTGTCAGTCATTTTTTATTAATTTATGTAATCACATTGCCACCAAACGACAAGAGTATGAGCACGTCAGCAAATAGGAGAACCCACAATAGATATATATGCATACCATACCTTAATTACATTATTTAAACTTTTCCTAGTATAGTATTCTTTCACGATACTATGTTCCATTGTCAAAATCTGCACAGCTGTACTCAGTTTACGCACATACGTATTAATTAATACTATATATATATATTAAGAAAGCCACCCTGTCCGAAATTTTCCCATTTCATATCCCAATAAGTGAAAAATATATATATATATCCCACATTTCTATTGAATTGAATTAATATGAAACTTCACTTGCATAATTTTTCTAATGTAAGTAAACTTTGTGGATAGGATTATATGAAGGAGGGGCAATGTTAGGAATCGTCTTTTACGCACTTAATTCAATCATTAAGAGTGTAGACAAGAGATGATAGTCGAGTACAAGTGATTTTGTCCATTTCCTCTCTCTCTAATCCTTGTTACGATTTGTGTGTGGATGACAAGTGTTCATGCCTAATTCTACATGCTTTTTACTCATTAAATAATGACTTGTCCATTCCTTTAAGATCTCTACTGAATCGTAACAGCTAATGCTCTCCTCAATCCACAAGATTTTTAAGTGGTAAAAGTCTAATGATTAGTGATTACTATTTTGTTTCGGAACGAGATATGAATCGTGTTAGTAAAATTCAATAGTAGACGACACTGCTCGTGAGCTTTTGCATGGAAAGTCGCGCATTAATTAATCGACGACTCTTAGTGCGAAATTGTGACAGCTTGCAGCCATGTTGTATGTACAACTCCCTTTTCGTCATCTTGTAAAGCATATGTGATGTAATAATAGATCAACATTGAATGACGTTTTCTCTCGAGAAATTGCACGGAGTATAATATAATTTGATAAATCACATTACATATATATGCTGCTGTTTGAATGTAATTATTTCTATCAAGAAAGGAAAGACTTTTCACAGGTTATTTACGTGGTTCGGATTCCTTTCTATGATCCTACATCCACGGCAAACGATCGAAATCTTTTTATTGATGTTTGCAGTGTTACAGAGAGATTACAGAGTGAAAACAGCGAAGAAGAATCACTAGATAACTCTTCTGTACATGCTACATATATATAACTCACGGATAGTTGAAAAGCTGTTGGCGCCAAATTATAAGGACTGAACGTCGCTGCTTGTGGCGATTTAATAAGTAAAGTCCTTTGAATAATAAAAACGCTTTTCATCTACTGGCGCTTTTATGAGCAGACGATTCCAACTGAGCTGAGCACTGTTTAAAAGACCATCTTCTGCTTCAAGCTCATTTGCTGTTTTACTCTGCAATATGCCCCCACAAGATGGATGAAATAGATTTTTGCAGACATCTTGACTAGAATACGTTGCCTGTGGCCCAGTCAATGGCTTGTGAATATATCGGCCACTGATGCTCTGTTCTTATTGGAAGAAGCTTGATTGCCCCCACTGCCACATGATGTCTTACGAAGTGGCAATCAATCTCTATATGCTTGGATTTTTCATGAATTTAGGGTTAGAGCGAGCATTAGTGCAGACTGATTGTCACAGTATAGTACAGGTGGTTGAGACAGTCTGATCCAGTTCTTCCAATAGATGTTTGATCCAAAGTATCTCGGCCACAGTGATCCTAATGCTCTGTATTCTGCTTCTGTCGATGATCTGGAACTGTGGCTTGCTTCTTCGCCTTCCATGTAATCATAGAATTCCCTAAGAAAGTGCAGTAGCCCGTATTGACTTCCTAGTATCTGTACATGCTCCCCAATCGGCATCCGAAAATCCCTTCAGTTCAAGGTTAGGTTCTGCCCTTAGGAAAATGCCCTGCCCTGGTGAAGCTTTTAGATACCGAAGTAAGTGGTGTGCAGCCATCATGTGATTGGTCCTAGGCGCTGTGATGAACTGGCTCAACTTGTGCACGGTGAATGCAATATCAGGTCTGGTAAACGTGAGATAAAGTAATCTCCCAACAAGCCTTCTATAGCTGAATGGGTCTGCCAACAGTTCCTCCATCCCCTTCCTGTTACCTGCTGCTTGGATTCATGGGGGTAGATAATTTTGGATGCCATGTACCCTGTATCATCCAATAATTGCAGTGTATATTGCCTTTGTGAAATGTAATACCTGTCTCATTTCGAGCACTTCAATGCAAGGAAAACTTTAGATCACCTAAGTCTTTAATCTTGAAATGTGTTTGTAAGAAGTCCTTAACTTCTGCAAGTCTTTCCACTGAGGTCCTGCAAGGACTATGTCGTCTACGTAGACCAAAAGAATGACCAAATCATCTCCTTTCCCTTTCAGAAAAGGGTATGGTCTGATTGTGTTTGTCGAAATCCCAAACTCTTGACAGCATCCGTAAATTTCCTATTCCATTGCCTCGACGCTTGTTTTAACCGTATATTGATTTGTGCAATTTACAGACCATCTTGGTTGTTCCTGCCCTGCTGTAGTTTTGTAATATCCCTGTGGCAGTTCCATATATACTTCTTCAGCTAGATCCCCGTTCAAGAACGCATTATTTACATCTAGCTGCATCAAGTTCCATCTGTGTTTGGCTGCGAGTGTGAGGATGATTTTAATCGTGTTTGGTTTAGCAACTGGAGCAAAAGTATCTATATAGTCCACGCCTCCCTTTGGTCATATCCCTTAGCAACCAAGCGGGCTTTATACTTTTCTACTTCGCCTTTTGCATTGCTTTTAATCCTATACACCCATCTGCTTCCTATTGCCTTTTTACCCTCTGGCAGTGAAACTATGCTCCAAGTTCCATTCTCTTATAGTGCTCTGAATTCTTCATTCATAGCCTCTGACCATTCAGCTGAGGATGAAGCTTGTGCATAACTCCTAGGCTCTTGCTGCACTGATACTTTACACAGAATGTCCTGGTATTGATTAGTGAACTGATGGTATGAGAGCACCTCAGAAATCGGTACAGGTTTCTTCTGTCTGTCAGTTTGTTGCAATGGTAATCCTCCAAGTAGGTTGGCTTTCTTGAAGTCCTTCCTGACCTCCTCCCAGTTTCCTGACTTGGCTGTTCACCATGCTGAGGCAGCTCACTATCTGACTGATGAATCTGCTGTTCTGCTGAGATAGTTGCTGTCCCTCTGGCTGGCTTGATGGAGAAGTGTTCTCTGTCATAGGCTGGTTCCCTTGTGGCTGATAGTCCACTTCTTCCTCTAAATTGGATGGTGAATGACATGGTCTGGAATCACATGATCAGAGAATGGGTCATCTACCACTGATGTCTGCTGATCCTTGAAGGGAATTGATCCTCTACAAAGTTCACATCCCTTGATATAATCACTTCTCTGGTTTTCAGATCAAGCACCTTGTATCCTTTAACACCATTTGGATAGCCGAGAAATACACACTCCTTTGCCCTTGCATCGAACTTCTTTCTTCCCGCTGCAAGAGAAGAGCAAAAACAAAGAGAGCCAAAAGTACGCAATATATGATATCTACTGGTTTTTGAAACAGAAGCTCATATGGGCTCTTATTTCCTAGTATTGCTGAGGGTGTTCTATTGATGAGGAAGGTGGCGTGAGTACACACTCCGACCAAAACTCAATATGGGATGCAAGATTGAAAGAAAAGGGAACGGGCTACATTTAGTAGGTGTTGGTGTTTCCGTTCAACCACTGAGTTTTGCTGTGGTGTTTGAACGCATGACAATTGGTGCATAATGCCCTTTGATCTAAAAAGTTCTACTAAAGCAAACTCTCTAGCATTATCCGATCTAACAGTCCTAACTCCACTTCTAACTGAGTTTCAACATAAGCTAGAAGAAGGTCATGACAGTTTTAACTTCTGCTTTATATTTTATCATAAAAAGCCAAGTGTATCTCGTATGATCATCCACAATTGTGACAAGTACTGATGTCCTAAATGCGAAGGAACATGGAATGGACCCCAAACATCACAGTGGATCAAATCAAAGGCAGAACATGCATATTTATCACTGCTTGGAAATGGATTTCTTCTCTGCTTCGAGACTGGGCAGATTTTACAGATAGTGCTTAAAGAACCCTCCTACATGTCTTAATGCTGGTTTGAGTACATCTAACACCTTGTTAGAAGGGTGTCCTAGCCTATTATGCCATAAGTCTAAGGACAGTTTATTTCAAGAAAGCTACATCATCAGAAACTGTGTTTATACTAGCAGGTTCAGCTTCTAGCATGTAAAGTCCTGCCACCTGCTTACCCTTGCCAATCAATTCCTGGGATTGATCCTGTATCATGAACCTATTAGCTCAAAAGTAAACTTACAACCAAGACTGTTAGATAGATAACTCACTGAAATAAGATTAAAGTGAAATTGTGGAACAAATAGCACTTCAGTCAGGACATGTGCTTGCTGACATAAACTGATCCTGCCTTGTTCACTTTAACGAGGGAATTATCCGGCAAGATCACATTGGATTCTTGATATTTTTCAGATTATGCAAGAGACTTTTATTCCCACAAACATGCCTTGTAGCTCCGGAGTCTACAAGCCACAATCTATTATTTGTGAGTTCTGGTAAATTGCAGGATAAGAGAATACCTGCAGGTTTTTCTTTTGCTGGAGAAAGTCCCATTTTCCACTGTTTGGCTGAACACTGACTGGCTCATCAAGGCTTTCAGACTCTGCAATTGCAGAGGTGTCATTTTGTACCTGAACTAGTCCATCTGCTGTGCTGGCTGGAAGCTGAGAGGCTTGGAATTGAGAGACTTGGCTGATCTGATGTCCCCTCCCTGTTGCCATGGTCCATTACACACTGATTGGTTCGAGCTGCTCTGGGTCTAAGATTCTGTCTGAAACCCGGCGGATATCCATGAATTTGGTAACATGTATCATTGTGGTGGCTCTTTTGTTGCAATGTGTGCACAGAGGTCTACTTAGCTCTTTTCTTTGACCATAGAGTCCTTTCTTGGGATGCTCAGGCTCATTCCTTGTTGCCATCAGAGCCATTGCATTAGTTTGATCCTCAGTGCCTCTAGTCTGCATATTTCCCCTACCTCTGTTTTTCTTCTTGAATTACAGTGAGAGACTCTATTTACCGAGGCATTGGATCCATAAGCAGAATTTGCCCCCTGATCTGCGATAGAGTCATTGAGGCCCATCAAAAAGTGATGGTGTAATCTTCTTGCAGGAATTCTTCATTTGCTTAATTCCCCGCAAGTGCAAGGACAATCTGGTCTGTACTGGTTAATTCTTCCCACAAGGTTTTAAGCTTGGTAAAGTATACCGCAACACTGTTGGCTCCTTGTGTCAAATTGATCAATCTCTTTTTAGTTGAAAAATCCTCGGTTTGTTTTCCTCAAGCTCACAATACCCCATTTCAAGGTAGGAATCGTTCAAAAAATGGATCTTTTCTTAGCAATTAGTTTCTTGATCTTCGTTTAACTCTCTTTTTCTATTGCAGGGAAAACCGATGTCGGCCTTGTTCAAGCCAGGTGGTCCTTCGTAAACAAGGATGAGAACTTACTCAAGGCTTCAAAATCAACTTGTGCTTCCACTTCGAAGTGGAACAGCAAGTCAATGGGTATTTCCTCACTTCTTCGGATTCAATGGGACTGCTGGCGTTTGGAGGATCAAGGCCTTGGAAGAATCTGGCGGCTGGTTAGAAAGAACGAACGTCGAAGACATGGACATAGCTGTTCGAGCCCACTTAAATGGCTGGAAATTCGTATTCCTCAATGACGTTAAAGTGCTCTGCGAATTGCCTGAATCGTACGAAGCTTACAAGAAGCAGCAGCACCGTTGGCATTCTGGCCCTATGCAGCTCTTCAGGCTTTGTCTCCCCCAGATCATATCTTCAAAGGTTGTACAATTGTTTAACCATAAAGCACTGTCTCCGTTTGGTTCTAATCTTTTTGTTGTTTTCTTACAGATATCAAGGTGGAAAAAGGCGAACATGGTCTTCTTGTTCTTCCTTCTGAGGAAGCTCATACTTCCGTTCTATTCGTTCACGCTGTTCTGCATCATCCTACCGCTGACCATGTTCATACCTGAAGCTGAATTGCCGGCGTGGGTCATATGTTACGTCCCAGTCGTCATGTCCATACTCGGAATCTTACCGTCTCCTAAATCATTCCCTTTCCTCGTACCTTACCTACTGTTCGAAAACACAATGTCGGTCACGAAATTCAACGCGATGATCTCTGGGCTGTTTCAGCTGGGAAGTGCTTACGAATGGGTGGTCACCAAGAAAACTGGGAGGGCATCTGAATCTGACTTGCTGAGCTTGGCGGAGAGGGAATCGAAGAACTTAAGCGAGGAGAAGATACAGAGGAGGCCTTCAGAGTCTGGGCTAGAGATGCTGGAGAAATTAAACGAGCACAAGGAAGCAGCAATTTCTCCATTGATGCAGGCCAAGAATGTGAAGAAGAAGAAGAATAGGATTTACAGGAAAGAGCTGGCGCTGGCTCTTCTTCTGCTCACTGCTGCTGCGAGGAGCTTGTTGTCTGCGCAGGGGATTCACTTTTATTACCTCACGTTTCAAGGTTTGACCTTTTTGGTTGTGGGGTTGGACTTAATCGGAGAGCAAGTGAGCTAATCAACCAGTGATGAAGCAAGAGAGTATACTACGCACCATTCCACTGTACGTCGCATATGCATGTAAAAGATTTCGATGTATAGACACGATACATAATATAGTTGGCGAAAGATAGCTGTAAACTGTAGAGTTGATTCTTTAATTTGTATTCCATTTACTATATACTGTAACTACAAAGACTGCGAAATTCTTGAGTGAGCTATTTCAGTCTGTGATTCGTATACCGAGTTAGTCATCTTCCTCATGAGTTTGAGAAGAGCCATTTTTCTAGTTTCTGCAATGATTCTTCTGCATAGCCAACGAAGACGAAAACTGGGTCAAACAATATTCTATCATAAAGTTGCAGCATGCGAATATACCCAAAGTGTCCAACAAAAATCGGCAATCTTGAAGAGTCTGATCGCTAGGGGACGTTAATGTCGTTGTCGTCATTTTCTATCTCAGATTTCAAGAATCATTCAATTGAAAATGACATGAAATTCGTATTTTAAATGGCCGGCATAGTACAGCACACAACATTCAGAAGCAGGCCGCCAATGATTTAAAATGTAGTAATGTAAAACAACTCCAATAATGCTCATTATAAATCACCAACTGTACTTGTCTTAAGCTTCGGCATTCTCTCTAACTCATCACTTCTTCTTCTGTAAATAGTAGCTGCTACTCTTTGTTTAGATTATAGTCTTTGATGAGCACATCTAGAATGAAGCAGATTCTGATCTGGGCTTGGTTAGCTTCCATCTTCCTCCTACAACTCTCCGTCAAATCTGAAGGAGAAGAAGAAGAACCCAATAATCAACATCATCATCATGGCATTCGATACGATCAGATTCTCATGTTCTGCGGATACATCGTAATAGCTTTAGCCATTCTATGTTCGATATACATCTGCATGAAAAAGACATGCAAGAAAAACAAACAAGAAAACAGAGAATCCGAAGCTCTCCATGAGATCAAGATCAACAACAAGCCCAGTTTCTCCTCAATCGAGTTGAAGGGCGGTGGCAAAAACGACGACCTTTCAACGGAGGAGGAGAGTAGTAACAAAGCTGCTGTTTCTTCTTCGCTGACCGTCCTTACGAGCCCCATCGTTAACGGGCTCAAATTCGAGGATCTGCTCAAGTCCCCAGCCGAGCTTATTGGAAGAGGAAAACACGGCAGCGTTTACAAAGTGAAGTGCGATGCCCATGGCGTAACTCTAGTGGTGAAAAGAATCAAAGATTGGATGATACGCACCGAGGAATTCAAGCAGAGGATGAAGAGACTCGACCAAGTGAAGCACCCTAACGTTTTGCCCGTAATCGCATTTTACGGTTCGAAACAAGAGAAGCTTTTGGTCTACGAGTATCAGACCAATGGAAACCTCTTCAAATTGATTCGTACAAACGGTAACTATAACTAACATCTACCTATATTATGCTAAACACTTAATCTTTTGTCTTGAGAAATATCAAAAGTGTCCCATCCCATTCCACCACGCCAGGCAAGTCATTTGAGTGGAGTATCAGGCTATCAGTTGCAGCTAAAATCGCCAACGCATTAGCTTTCATGCACGAGAAACTCTCACACGACAACATCCACATGGAATCTCAAGTCCTCAAACGTTCTTTTCGACCAAAACATGGAGCCGTGCATCAGCGAATACGGCCTATCGATCGAGGAAAATCAAGAACAGCCACTGATTAATAGCGCTCACAGAAACAAATTCCAACAACAATCAATCGCCAGAATCAGCAGCTCGGCGTTATTATTCAAGGCAGATGTATACGCTTTTGGCTCGATTCTCCTCGAGCTGTTAACGGGGAGAATGGTCTTGGACGAGGGTTTGGACATAGCGAGTTGGGTTCTGGCGGTTGTAAGAGAAGAGTGGACCGTTGAAGTGTTCGATAGGAGCTTGATTAAGGAAGGGGCTAGCGAGGAGAGGATGGTAAATTTGCTGCAGATTGCTATTAAATGCGTCAATAAGTCTTACGAGGCAAGGCCGAGCATGAAGGATGTGGCTATGGCGATCAACGCTGTTAAGGACGACGATGAAAGATCCATGGATGTCTCGGACTATTCGACGACTAGGTCGTTTAAGGATTTATAATAATAAATAATAGGTCACATACAAACCAAAGTAAGAAGTCTGTCTTGTCTGTCTTTTAATCTTTAATTTTGTATCCTAAGCTTTTATATTAAGACTATATTATTTCATTAAGTTTGTTTCTCTATTGTTATGTAATCTTTCTATTCGTGTATAATAATCAGTAGTGTTTACTACATATAAACATAGTATGGCACTATATGGATGACGTTATGGTAAACAAAAGAGTATTGCCTAATTCTGCCTTTAAATTAAAGATTGAGGAACTCCCTTACGCTTAATCCATCCAACCATATCGTACAAAACAAGCAATGTGACAATTAATTACAAGCATGCAAGCGGAATATACCATACTACATAGGATAACTAACAAAATTTTCCACAACTCGCAACTATATGATAAATGTCGAATATGATCAAGTAGGAAAAAAAATCCATATTCCATAATCGGATATTAGATGGGAAAAAAAGTCAAATTTGCCATAATGGCATAAAAATCGAGTATTCAAACTTTCATTAAATTAGCCATAAAAATCATTAATTGTGATTTTTAAATGTCAAATCAAAGTTGCTTAATCGAGTAACCGAATTATTAGCCCATGTAAGTGGACTCGAGCCATTTTCGTAGGCCCACATTATTCGGGTGAATAGTTGAAGGAAGCACACACAAGTACACGTGCTCCTTCAACGCGTGTACTTCAAATCAAACCAAAGAGTACTAAAGAAAACATGAACATGAATCTTGCTCTGTTTTGTAATAATCTTTTCCTTTTTTTCTCTTTTTAAATTACTTCTATTATTTTAATTGTCTTTCTCAGCCTAGAAAGAAATAAAAGTGGCGTCTTTTTCTGCGTTCCTTTGCCCCTTCCACTCTCTTAACAAAACCAGTGACAAACCTCTGTTGTGGTCAGCTCCAAATGATTTCTCGCCTGCTAAAATCAGGAAGGAAACATATATACATACACACACACATCTTTTCTTTCACCAATCATCAGAGTAAATCCAGCTAGTTTATTCTCTACGATACAGAAGTATGTCTCTCTTTTCTCTTGTATAGAATAGGATCCGACACCATGAATGAATAGACTGCAATCTTTGACTGCAGATCTCTGTATCAACGTTTTTAATATATCCATTTCTTTTGAAATTTGTCTTGTTTTCTTATTAAATTTCGATACGCTCTGCGATAGAAAAAACGAGGGTGTTAAGATTTCTGTCCAATAGCCTCCGTCTTTAGGGTTCTTGTTGTAGTAGGGTCCGTTTGTGTATTCTTTTTTTGATGGAGTTGTCTGCTTCTTCTGGTAGGTACAATCTCAATCTTTTGAAGCTTCTGTTGTCCTAGTCTCTGGACATTTTATTACGGCACATACTTTGGAGGTTTCCCTTCCCATCTTGAAAAAAGAATTAGAAATTTCGTTTCAAGATTCGATCTTTACTCTGTTTTTATATTACTCCCAATTGTCTAAGCACTGTTTTCTTGTGTTTAACTGCTCAGAGAGTGAGATGTTTACGGTGAGATGGTTCGTCCGATGACACAAATGCAAAGGCAGATATTGCTATTTTCTGGGCATCTGAAGATGTCTTGGATTCATCAGAACCGAAAGGATGGTGTGTTCTCACCTTCACCACCTTCTTACAGTGATGTCCACAGAAGAGATTCATTCAATCCGTCTTCATCAGGCAGCAAAATAAGCCCAGCAGTGCTATTCATAATAGTGATCTTAGCTGTTCTCTTCTTCATCGCCGGTTTACTCCACTTGCTTGTCAGATTCCTCACCAAGAACAACACATCTCCATCGTCGTCTAATCGAAACCTCGAAGCTTCGTCCACTTCAGAAGAAACCCTCCAAAGACAGCTTCAGCAGCTCTTTCACCTTCACGACTCTGGCCTAGACCAGGCCTTCATCGACGCACTGCCAGTTTTCTCTTACAAGGAAGTCGTCGGTCCTAAGGAGCCCTTCGACTGCGCCGTCTGTCTGTCTGAATATTCTGAGACAGATCAGCTGAGATTGCTTCCTACTTGCAGCCACGCCTTCCACATAAACTGCATCGACACGTGGCTTCTATCCAACTCAACGTGCCCTCTATGCAGGAATGCTCTGTTCAATCCAGAATTTCCCATGGAAAACCCCGTTTTCGACTACCAAGACTTCAGGGAAGAGGAGGGATGTCCTAATTATAGAGAAAATGGGTTCTTTATAGCTCAGAAGAAGGCGGAGATCGAAGTAATAGCTACAGAAAAGGGCATTTTCCCAGTAAGGCTTGGTAAGTTTCGAAAGTTAAACAGTCAAGGCGGTTGCAATGAGGGTATGGTGGGAGAGAGCAGCAGCAGCAGCAATTTGGATGCTAGGAGGTGCTACTCAATGGGGTCTTCTTACCAATACGTAGTTGGCGATGCGAAGCTTAGAGTGTCTGCCTTGAGCAGGAACAAGAATTATGATGTGTTGAACAGAGGACCTAGGGAGCAGAATAGCAGCTGTGATGACGATGGTAAGAAGATAACGGCAGGCGCTAAGAAGGATAGTTACTCTGTTTCGAAGATTTGGTTGTGGCCTAAGAAGGGTGGTCGATTTGCAGGTGGTGAGGATAATCCTCCTAGCTTGGGCTTACCGTGATGATATTCATATTACACTTTCTTGCTTGCCATATGTTCCTAGCTAGATAGGATTGATTGTATAGAAGAGCATCATGTTAGTTGTCTTTCTCAAGAAGAAACTGGGTGGCGTTTGCTTGGTGAAATTTAATTGCTCTCTGATATGATCGGATGTTTATTTGGGTTATCTCATCGTTATTATTTCCGATATAAGACATGAAATGGCATGTCAATCTGTGTTGAGGCGTTTGTAGTTTGTACTGTATTAATTATTATAAGATAACTGACAAGCAAAATCTATGGATCAATGATTGTGCTCGCCTTGACATGACTGCCCAACTTCCTTTCACTATCCTTCCTTTCAATCCAACCGAAAAATAAAAAAGAAAAAATTTTGTGAGGTGGGCTTACTTTGCCTTTGTTTAATAGGTAATCTTCTAATTAAATATTATTTTTTATCTATCCTTACTTGTGACAACTGACAGGAATAGCATAGCCGGCCAATTGTCTGTATCTCCTTGTAGTAGCATAACGACGGACCCGCAAGAAAGAATTATATTCCACCATTAATTCCTAATCCATGATAATTAACTTGAAAAGAATGTAATAATGGACCAATAAATTGTTTTATTAATCTAATCCCTTTTGTGAAAAAATGAATAAATAACTAGAAAGAGTCGACATGAATAAGGGACCAAACACGCCGTAACAAAACCTAAAAACAGTTTAAAAAAAAAAGAGAGAGAAGAAAAGAAGCTAAGGCTGCTCTATTCTGGAGTTGACCTCCTCCTTCAAGAACTGTCCACAGTTGTAAAGCGGCGCGGCGTACCTCGAAGATAAGTCCCTAGGAATGCGGCCCTCCTCCTGAATTTACCGTTTTGACCCTCGTCGAAATTGAGAGCGTAGCTCAATGGGTCGTAGTGGAACTTGCCGGATTTCGAACGGCCGGTTTTACTGAACCGGCGAATGAACGTCTTCCACTTCGGGCCGGCGGCGACCTCCGACCACTCGCGAACCTTCTTCAACGCCGGAAACAATACTTCGCCCCACCATATACGAATAAGCCTGCAATTCCTTTGATCTTCTTCCCTGCTGCTGCTTTTCTCTGCTTGCTGTGGTCGATCGGTAGTAAGGACTCTTTCCCAGCTATCATCATCTGAGAAGTTCCAGAATAATACGCAGCAACATCCACGTTTGAAGAATAATGCAGCTGCTGCTGCTGCTGACGACTCATCGTCCCTTCTTGTTGATGAATCGCCTTTTCGTGGAGAGGATCTATCGGGCATCGTCTCCCACAAAAGAATAAAAAGGGATATGAGGGAATGATGATTTGCAGAGAGATTGATTTGAGGTTGTTTTTCTCTGCAAATCTTCTTCCCCTCTCCGTTTTTACAGGGTGTGATGATTTTGTTGAGTTTGGTTTGGTATGTTATGTTATAACGGTAAGGAAGGGAAATCGGGTGGACTGGGTCAAACCTTACAACGGTCGGGTTGGATTAAAGACCGATTAAGTATCCAAAGATAGTAAGTATATTAGGGTGCTATCTCAATTGAAAACAAAATTGATATATATTAATGTAAACGAGTCTGAATGATTGGTTAGTGGTGGTTCATAGAGTTGCATTCTATATATTTTTTAGTCATATCATATTATGCCTTTCAATGGTTGGCAAACTCATTATTTAATACTAGAAACTTTTTCGCACACCCAGGTATTTTATCTTACTCTTAATCTTGAGATTTATTATTTTTAATGTCTAATAGATGAAAAAAGAATAAATAACATTTAGGGGTGTAAATCTAACAAATAAAGAATGTAAAGAGATATGAATATTATTAAAGTAACGAAATAAAACATAGAAAGACCAAACGAATAAATGACGGACCAAATGTGTGAGTTTATAACCATCACACACCTTTTTTATGTAATAGAAAAGATTAACTCGGAGTGATGAAAGCTGGAAAATTCCATTCCATGATTTATATAGTTTATTTACTTTATATTCTTATAAATAAAATAACATAAAACTCCGTACTAATAAGTCCTTTAAATTGCACCAGTTTCATGTATATTTGTCATCTAAGGATAATTCCTCAAATTAAAAAGGAAGTTGAGTGCAAATCGAACAGCGTCACTTGCAAGGAACAAGCTCAAGTTGCTATTAAATTCTATAAGATTCTATTGGACTGAATAAAAAAACATTTTAATGACACAAGTATATATCGGTGCCTTCGCTTAGCAGCTTTGCATGTCATCGTCCGTCATGCTTTTACATGTACTCTTTGCTCTAACGTGTTTGAATCCAACACACTTGTTTCTTCGCTATATTTATATACACATTCAACGCCCAAACTTGAAGCTATCGAGGCTTCATCCATTCTTGCACAAGATATTCATGGCTATTAGTGTTAAATATCACACATTGCATCTCTTGATTCTATGCCTACTATTTTCATCTGCTCGAGGCCGAATCATTAGTAACTTACAAGATAAAGAGTCATCTCAGCCTATACGACGAACAGACGATCTTAAGGGCGAGTTAGCGACTATCCGAGCAAATATCAGAAATTCTGGTCCAAGCCCTGGAGCGGGACATGTGTTTTCTCACAAGTCAACAAATCCTTGATGGGATCGAACATTGTTTCCAAATCTAGAGTTTTTCAATCCTTCTTGTATCATTGATCACTTTTTTTATCAAGGCATGAATTGTCTACCGATGGATGCTCGTAACATCCTTGTAAACATTTTTCAATCAATCAGTGTTATATTAAAGTCTCAGATGAGAAGTGAAAAACTGGGAATTACTTATGAAAGGACAAAACAGAATCCAACAGAACAGCACAAGCAAAACGAAGAAAACCATTCCGGCAAAACAATTATTCTTTTGGTTCATAGATACTCATACTATTACGTTGTCCTGACAAGGAATTACCTTTCAGTCATCTCTATGTTGGGACGTCGCAAATGTGTGCTGCTATAATGGTGTGGCAAATCCTGATGCGTAAACAAAAGGAAACAAGGAATATTTATCCAGTAAAAGTTTCAAGTACAGACTTGGCTGTTTATGTAAGAAAGAACTCAAATGGCAGTCTGACAGTAATGAAAATGTCACACGCACAGATAAGTACTATGAATGAGAAGTTTGGTAAAAAGTTCATACATATACACTTGCAATTCTCACAGCAACACAAACTTTGAGGCAGGTAAGTAATAATGGTAACACTACAGCTCGTTTATTCCTCCAAACGTCTTCTAATAGATAATGGAAAATTATGCCCGGCAATTTTCGCGATTCGACTTAAAGTCCAGCAGTATATTGTACGTTAAGCTTTACATAAAAACGACATTCAGCTAAACCAAATTTCCTCGACGCACAAGTTCGACATTCACAGAAGTTAGCAATTTCGAGGGGAAAACGGAAAATGGGGGGAAGTAATACCAACGTACCTTCAGAAAGAAATGCCCATCGCCCAACCTCAGAAGACAACATCGACTTTAATAGCGAGGAAGCTGTCACCGAGTGCAGAGGCATCAACGACTCCGCACACACTAGCTCTACCGGTAACCTATCAAATAATTTGGTTAAAGTTCATTGCTTCAATCGCAAATGATTCATTAACAACAAAGGAGAGATCAAAACCTCGAACTAGAAAAGAAGCGGGGACGAGGCAGGTCGGCCGCGAGTCCATTGAGCTTCGATGGTCCCGCTGGAGACGATTGACCCCGACGCAATAAGGTCTTGGCGCAGTTTGCGGATCTTTGAACAATGGCTCGAACGTGATTCGATGCCATTCCTTTTCTTCCCAACCTAAATTTCTGCTTAAACAACTATTTGGGGGTTTTGGTTTGGAAACCTAAGGTTGATGAAAACACCGAGTGAACAGTAAGCCTTTTTGATATTTAATGAGCCGAAAAGCAGATGATCAAATAGGCCCATTATATTTGAAACGGGCCATTCATTTTGGAAGCCCATACCCCAGTCAGAATTTTACGATTTTGCCTTGAATTATTCTTACAAGTGCAAGATAACTAAAACACTGGGCTCGTTTGATACCGATGTTTTGGATTTGATGGGCATAAGTTATTTGTGTATGACTATACACGGATTCCGGTGATAGAATATTTTTAACACGTTTGATATGTGTGTTTTAATTATTTGGGTAATGGTATATATATTGTTTGATATGTATGTTTGAAATTATAAAAAGTACTCAAAAGACAATTTTGCCCTTTATAAAAAACAATTAAAAATAAAATTACATCATCGTCTTCAAGTTCCCAATTACAGAAGAGTTTTTTGCTCCAAATTACAGAAAGCTCTCTCCACGCCACTGCGGCCCGCATCATCGACACTGTTGTACGATTCCCGATGGCAGGAAGCGGCGGCGAAGGAAGACGAAGGTTGTTCGTTGCTCCCTCCGGCGACGACGACGAAGCTTGTTCTTTGCTCCCTCCGGTGAACCCATCAATCAGCCCCTCGTCAGCACCGCCGAACCCCTTGCCAAAACCTCAGTCACCGTCAAGCACCTCGTCTTGAAAAAAATAACCACCATCAGCCCTCTTCAGCACCGCCGAGTCCTCGTCAAACACCACCGCTGAGCACCTCGTCACTGCCGAGGTCGTGGTCGTCACTGTGACAGAGCAGCGGTCCGAAATCGCTCTGAACAACTGGGGCAGATGGGGGCAAAACTGGAATTAAGAATTGTGTATAGATATACCCACATGTACGATGGGTTTATATAAACAAGGCTGATAAATGGTTTTCGGGTAATAAGCTTGTATATGAATACATGCCATGTTTTGGTTTACACGGACACCAAATAAGTTGTTTTTTCCTATACCCATTTGATAACCACGTATACACGGGTATCAAACAAGCCCATAAACTCAAACCAATACACACAGATGGAAACCTTTGCCGCATCCAGTTTATATAACATAAAAGACAGCAGCTGCAATATCTACTTAAAGCCAATGCTAATTTGGACGTTTATTAGGATTCTTCTTGCTGATCAAATCACCTTGACAGACAGACAATATATCCTAAGACGAAAGCAGCAAAACTAGTTTGCCATATATTATCCCTCTCCTCTACAAAGTGGTGGGTTTTTCACTCTTGGACGACATTGACCAATTCGTATTCAACCAGCGAGAGGTTATTGTCTTCTTTGACGGTGAAGCTGGCGGGTTCAGACACCTCTACGCGCCCCCATTTATCCACAACAAGCCTCATTGATCCCTTGAACATGTCAACCTTTGAGTTTCTCAGAGTTATGGTGGCACCTTGTTTCATCATATCCACTGTAAGGTGCCATTAATTCACGCAACAACAAAAGACACCCATTAGTAGGTGAACAAAATAAAGCATATCAAGTTCTGTACTGGGGCACAATAGATCATCCATCACAATGGAGATGGACTAAATTAATACCTTGCTCATTTCTTGCGGTGAAGATGATTGTCCCAGTCTCATCGCCCACGAGGCACTCGGCAATTTGTACTTGACGAACTTGAGGCAGATCGGGCCTACCCTTTTGCAGAACCATCTTCATATCGACGACCTTCACAACGAGATTATGGCCAGTTGTGCCTGGGCGTAACTGATCCACTTTGGTAAATACTGGCTTCCTCATAGCAGGCGTTGTCGTCTTTTCAGCCATTGGAAACGAACCTACATCAGACAATAAATATTATGGCAACAAGGTTGTGAGAAAATGAAGTCACTTTTTTCTCCCCAAACATAATCAAATCAATTTTCTTTTTTGACAGTGCATGCAAGTCTGGAGAAGATCAAGGAAGTCTAACACGTAGTGAATCAGCCAACGAACACGTGATGATGATCAGAAGAAAGATCATACACCTTTGACGCCACGCGATTACCAAATATTAAAACTAGGGAAAAATGGATATCAGCTCGAGGAGTATCGTCGAGTAAGCTCACTCTACAGGAAACTAAAACGAAAATTAAATGGAGATTAACAGATCTCCTCGATCTGATTGTTGAAGACGAAGAGAAATTTCTTACCAGAAACGGAGGAGAACAAATCGTCGTCCAATTCTCTCTTCGTTGAAGTACGCACGTACTTTCGATTTCAGTGAAGGAAAGGGGAACTCGATCAGCTCAGTTGATCTCAACCGTCGATATTTTTGGAAAGTAGATGAAAACGCGTTGCATAAAGCACCTAATAAAGTCGCTCCCTTGTTCAAACATAGTAGCTATGTATTCCTTTTTCCTTGATTTTCTTTTTATATTTCCTTCAAAAACTAATTGGAACAACAGAGACCAGACCAATTGTTCACGCAAGAATTAAGGAAATTAACTACGGACAACATCATGTTCACTTCAGTGAAGGCCCACGAAAACACAAATGAATCCAAAACGTCATCAAATAAATAAATAAAGACCTCACATAATGGATCAATATACATGTTGGTTGACCACAACAAACAACTCATGTCATAGCATAGAATTTAGCAAGAAAAGAAAGGAGACGATGGCTGAACAAAAGGACCGAAACTCATTATCTTCTTCTTCTTCTTCTTCTTCTCAAGAATCTCAAAGAGCTGCCGAGTCACCGTCCCGAGATGGTCAGCACATGTCACTTAGTTCTCAATCTTCTTCCTTCAACTCGAGACATCATAACAGTGGTGTATCCCACGACGATCACATATCACTTTCACCTCACCGAAGATCGCCTAATTCAATCGGTCACTTGTCCTCACCGGAAAGCGAAGAAACCCACCCGTCGGAAAAAGAGAGAGCGCCTTCGCATCCTCCAGCTCCGATGACTGAAAGGGAGGTGCTTGAGGAGTTCAACGAGAAAAGGGTTGAGCCTTCATCTGTTGCGGCGGCGGACAAGAAGAAGGAACAGCGCCGAGGTTACAGATACAAGCCCTCTCTATCGATACTGAGGAGCGTTAAAAGAGATGGGATGGTTAAAAAAGCTGGGTTGGGTTTTAGGATATTGGGGTTGTTGTTTTGTTTGATCTCATTTGCAGTGATGTGGGCTAATAGGAATCAAGGCTGGGCACTTGATTCATTTGCCAATTACATTGAGTTCAGGTGAAAAAAGACATATTATTAAGTCCTATTTGACCATCTTCTTCTTCTTCTTCTTCTTCTTCTTCTTCTTCTTCCTTTGAAGTATGAAAATGTTAATCATGTGATAGCAGGTACTGTTTAGCAGTGAATGTAATCGGATTCGTCTACTCAGCAGCACAGGGATTAGACTTATCCTATAATTTGGCAACAGGTAGACATATCCTGAAGCTACAACACAAATTCAGGCGATACTTTGATTTCACAGTTGATCAGGCAAGTCTGTAATCATCGGATTCATTCATATCTGCTTCGGAAAATCAACCAATCAACCGCCCATTGCCTAACAAGCTCCATATGAATATCTAGAACTGTATTGGATACGATCTTATTTGGGGAATAAAGTAAAGAATGGATTTTTATTTATCTGGGTCTCACCTAAAGTACTTACCTTTAACCCAAAGATTCTTCTGTTATCCTTTCGGGGAAAAAAAGAAGAGAATCTGAATCTTATCTTTGGCTTTGGTAAAACAAGTAGAGTATATTATTAACAATGTGTGTGTTGTTTGTTATGCTGCAGATAATTGCTTATCTTCTAATATCAGCTTCGTCGTCAGCCACAATAAGGATTGATGACTGGAAATTGAACTGGGGAAAAGACGATAAGTTCCCAGAAATGGCAACAGCTTCTGTATCAGTGTCTTTCCTGGCCTTTGCTGCTCTAGCCTCGAGTTCTCTGTTATCTGGCTATGCTCTGTGCAACTACACCAAGTCGTCCTAGCTTAGATTAAGCATGAATGACAACACATATCAACACAACATATGATTATCCGTGCCTGATGATTCGCTGAACTGTTAATTGATTTTGTGATCTGCCATGCCATGCATGTATCCGCTGAATGGCGAATAGGAAGGGTTTCGATTCTAAATCAGTCTCAAATCAGTATCTTATTCATCCTGAGAAACAATTTCACGAAACGTTTACAGGCCAAGCCCATTAATGTATTTCAAAGCCTAGATCAATAAAGGTGTTGTTTATATAGTAAGTAGCCCCAGTTTCGTGAAAAGTGAACCTTTTTTCTACCCTTTTTCTCATTCAAGGTTCTTTTTTTTTCCCATTAGTGTAATACTTCTTTAGGAGTGCTGGATTACGCACGGACAACTTCTATATATCCAAGAGAATGTGTCTAATTATATGCAGACAAAGGCAAGACATGTTATTTACTTAGTGTTGCGAATGATAGTTCACATGTATTTCACTCTCCAAGTGATTAGTTAATTCAGTCGAAGAACAACAAATTGAATTGAATTGAAATGCAGCAAAACAGAAATCAAATGCACACTATTTTACGTGGTTCCGCTACGATGTGTATAGCCTAAATCCACGGGCCAATGATCACCTCTTTATTGATCACAGTCGATGGAAAATTACAGAGCATACACTACAATTCTCGTGTAATCAACTCTCTCCCTAGCTCTCGCTACAGAAAGTTTCCCCGATCTATCTTCGAAAATTATCAGCACTCGTACATATAGCATGAAACAATCAACATTGAGAATAAATACCGAATTCAGGTCCGTGGGGTTTCCAAAGACTTTTAAACGAAAGCAAATCTTATGGAGGAAAACAATAAGAGATTCAAATTTCCTAAAAAAAACTTCTCGAAAGTTTCGAAGGTTGAGAGTTCGCTCAAACCGAAACCTTATTTTATCCAAAAGCTTACACATGCTTAGTGTGTGGAAAACAAGGGCACTGTGCTGTTGGGGTGGAACAAACATATGCCGCTCAATGCCGAAAGAGGGCAAACCTTGAGAATGAGAATAATCCTCCTAGTAAGAACGAGGTTAATCTTGTTCAAGGAGATGATCATGTGATAGTCACCATAGTTTTCAGAGGTAAACATGGTCTCGTCTCTTTTCCAAAGCACATGGATTGTGGACTCTAGTGCAACGAAGCACATATGTGGAAACAAAAAAGTCATCATTGAGTACAAAGAGACTCGGGGAGAAGTTTATTGGGAGAATTTTGAGAAAAGGGATCAACTCATGAACTTATTAAGCGGAAGGGATTGTATCCTAAATTTACAACTATACCCCAACTAAAAATTTAATTAGTCTAATTAGCATATCAATTAGAATCACAAATCAATCTATCATTCGATCAATCTCTCATTCGAACGCTATCTCATTCGATCAATCCCCCCCCCCCACCCCAAATCGAACCCCTCACCCCAAATCGAACCCCACCCCCAAATCGACCCCCCTCAAATCGAACCCCACCCCCAATCGAACCACCCCCAAATCGAACCCCACCCCCAATCGAACCCCCAAATACCGATGGCACAAAATAGTCGACGGGACGTGGTCGAGGAGATCGTGGAAGATGATAAAATCAGGGTGAGTTTCAAGATGAAATTGAGTTGTATTTTAGCTCGATTTTCAGTTCAGCTTTTAAGTGTTCTGCAATTATGGACTGCAATTCGTCGACTGTTTCGACATCTTGCTTCTTTTTTCGCTCTTCGACGTCTTCGCTGCAATTCGAAGCAATTCTAATTTAGTTCGAATTATTTTTTTTAAATCTAATTTAGTTCGAATTATTTTTTTTAATTCGAGCAGTTCGAACATAGTTCTAATTATTACTAATTCGATCAATTAGAATATAGTTCGAATTATTTTTTTAATTCTGAGTTCGGAAAATGTTCGAATTATTTTCAATTTTTTATTCTACTGTCATGCTTGTTCGAATAATGTTCTAATAACAGTGGATATTTTTGGCCAAATTTTTCAGGTTTACTTTCCGACCAAGCTACCGCCTCAAAATTTCTACCACTGTACCCTTACAGTGACATCACGATACTCGAGCGTTTCGGAGCGCATCCGAACGCTTCTAAATCAAAGGGAATTGGAGGAGATGGTGAACAAGACACAATTCGGCAATTTGATCATGACGGCTCGGAACCACTACAACTCCAATATGATATTGTGGTATTTAATGAGCCGTCAGGTGGAATATTGGCCGAATTCTTTGGAGTTGTGGATGGTTGTGCGCGAGCGGCCATTACGATTCTCACTAGTAGAGTACTGTTTGATCACCGGCCTTCACTGCTCGGCCATTACTCAAGTCATTCCGTCATCCGACGATTTCAAGACGAGGCATTTTCCCGGTATGCATCTTTATCTTTTATTATTATTGTACTTTGTCATGTTTTTTTTTTTAAAACTCACGTTTGAACTCTCGTTTTGTAGGTAAGAATATTATATATTTTGAGGATTTAGAGAGCAAGATAACTGAGATGACCAATGATGCTTCCGAAGATGGCGCCGCCGGCATGAACATAGAGAAGATGAAAATGGCGGCACTTTTTTTTGTTGTCGGTGTATTGGGGCCAAGGAGGGTTAAACGTCGCGTTAAAGTAAATGATGAGTGGCTCCGTCTCGTAGAGGATTTCCATATACAATGACCATGATGTGCACGATTGTAGACGTTCGCAACGCCGGCTTTGATTGAAGGAGCTCTATCAGAGACGATAACAAGATCTTCTTCATTGGGTACAACTGCTAAGAGCTCGTTCAAAAACCATGTCCACGATTGAATGGACTCCGCGTCATCAATTATGCCCCACGCCAAGGGATACTGATGGGTGTCGCCATCTTGTGCCGATGCAACAAGTAATGTGCCGTTATACTTTCCTTTCAACCATGTACCATCTATGCAAACAACCTTTCTCATATGCTGGTACCCCGCAATGCAAGCACCAAGTGATAAGAATACATGTTTGAATCTCCGTTCGTCATCTAAACATAGACTTACTATAGTTCCCGGATTCAATCTTTTCAACGTCGACAAATAGGACGGCAACATTTTGTAACTCTCGTCAGGGTCACCTAACAATGCATTTTGTGCTAAAATGCCTCCTTTCCATGCTTTGAAGTATGAAACATCGATCCCACGGTTTCTCATCATGGTCCGAATTAGTTTAGGAGCCGGTGTACTAGTAGAACCTTGGAAAGATTCAAGAACCATATCGCTCACTGAAGATGACGATGCTTGAGTAAGTCTTGCATTCCTGTTTGCAAGATCACATGTATGTGTGTTGCAATACGTACGGATCGAAAATGTTGACGACTTCTTTATCCGTGACGTCCATATCCTCCAACTACATCCCTCCTCTTTACATTTCACGGCATAGATCGACCTAGAGGATTTTATGTTCCGGACCTCGAATGACGCATCTACAGCAACTCTTTGAATCCTCTTCTTCACTGCCATCTTGTCGTCGAATTCATCACCAACTCGCATAGTAGAACCATCCGTGAAAGAATAACGATCACTGGGAATAATTTCAACTTCATCCTCATTACTCAAAACATTCTCTTCATTTACATCATCAAAATTGATTTGCACATTCTGGCGCGCAATAATAGCATCAGCTTCGTTGTGCCCCTCAACCACACAATTTTCATTCCCATCACCGCCCATTTCGATAATTCGCTCAAAATAGTCATCATTGTAACCACTTCCACCACAAGGAACTTCAACTTCAAGGGGCGTAACTTCATCATCGGCACGAATTTGATTGCAAAGGGTTGTAGGAAGATCGATTTCCACATGGAGAATCGGTCTATCCATTGGACCCCCTAAATAAATGTAACCCTTCAATTCGCTATCGTTCGTTACGTACCATGGAGCGCAACCATCAATACCCCTCAAACATGGTTGATAACTCAACTTCAACTCCGGCCTCCCGCTCGCATTAATACACATATATATTTCATTTCGGAGATCGTCCAACGAACAGCAATCTCCTTCAAACCCGATAGGCCGCATATTCGTCCCCATTCTTGGACGCCATCTATATTTGTTATCATCTCCGATATCCCATTGACCATCGTAATCAATTATGACGCTGGTCGGCATAACCTGTATATATATAATATAACTCTTGATTAATATTCACAATAAATAATTCTACAAATAAAATCGGTTCGGATAAAGTTATGAGATGTTTTATTAGAGTAAGTTCGAATAATGAGATTAATTTATTAAATATTTTTCTACTGTAATTCGAACAATTCGAATTAATTCGAACATAATCGACTTTATTCGAATATACTCGAGTAGATTCAAATATACTCGAATTATTATAATAATTATTTATTAATTTTTTTTATTAATAGAACATATTCAATTCAAATTAATTTCACAAATTCGAATAATATTCGAATTATTTTATTATTTAATTTTTTATTTTTATTTTTATTTAATTCGTATATATTTCGAATTATTCGAATTATTCGAATGATTTTATTATTTAATTTTTTATTTTTATTTTTATTTAATTCGAATATATTTCAAATTATTCGAATTATTCGAATGATTTTATTATTTAATTTTTTATTTTTATTTTTATTTAATTCGAATATATTTCGAATTATTCGAATTATTCGAATTATTTTATTATTTAATTTTTTATTTTTATTTTTATTTAATTCGAATATAATTCGAATTATTTGAAATATTCGAATTATTTTATTATTTAATTTTTTATTTTTATTTTTATTTAATTCGAATATAATTCGAATTATTCGAAATATTCGAAATATTCGAAGATAAAAAAAAAACAGCGAGACGGAACTTCGACTCCACACTGAAATTCTCTCAGTATCTGAAAGCCCATGTAAATTAAACATACCCATGACGAAAGCTACACTAAATACCATGAAATGTAAGTTAAAACTCGACTATTTGTTGAAATAAGAACTCACCTCTCAAGAAATGAATATTAGTTCGAGCTTCGAGCTGTTGCGTCGGAGGTTCGAGATGTTTAACCGTTATTTCGAGCTTAGATCTAGTATAAAGATTCACTTGAATGGAATATGGTGAGTAAATGAGAGGTTGTTTGATGGATCGATGGAATGAAATGGCGGAGTAAATGAGATGTTCTTTGATCGATGGTGGTTGGTACTGTGGTTGGTACTGGAGGGAATAATAAATGATAAAATATTAAAAAAATTAGCTAAAAGTATATTAGAGAGTTAATTACTTATCTAATTAATTGGATCCCTTCCATTTAATAAAATACTGACAATCCCTTTTTTTAATATGAACAAAAATTAATCCCTTTTGTTAAATTGTCCCTAGGGCTCTAGCACCACAGTAATTAGCGGCAAAGGAACGGTAGAACGCAAAATTGACTTTGGGGAAGACAATCTCTAAGAGATGTTCTTCATGTACTAGAGGGAGGGCGAGGAAGAACGAACACAATTCATTGTCACTCGGCTATGTTCACGATGTTGATTTCTTAGAAAACGTTCAGTTTTATTTTCATTATCGGTTCTTGGGTTGATTCCTTTGGTGTTTTTATTTTGTTTTTTCCTTTTTATTATGGGTTCGTGGAATAGGCTGAAACCACGTGAAAAAGGGGGTTTTCTTTTATTAGTCCTTGCCTACAATATTTTAATACGCACGCATTGAGCGTGCTTCCAGTACTTGTATATATTAATTACAATGAAGTGACTAGAGCCGTGCGATACTCGGCAATATATGTCCGTTCCACTTTGGGATAATTTCGTTCTTGAATAACATGACACGTGCCATTTATTTACAAGTGAGTGTGTAAGTAAAGACTTATCTTTTTAAGGCATGTTATGCATTTATTATGTGTATATTACGTGTCGGAAGACGCGACACAGCCGTTTCTGTCATGCATCTCATAATCGGCCACGTTAAAGGTCCAGATTTTGCCACGCAGATAGGACTACGTTTACGTTTTCTACGGAATCCAATTGTAATAATCTCTGGGCCCCGCCGCCTTCTCTGTCGATGTATGTCGTTCTGCGAAGAAGAAGAAGAAGAAAGAAAGAAAGATTAAATGTGAATGGACTGATTTTTCCTTATGTTTTCATCCAAAATTCCTGGAACAGTACTTAGGTGGTTGGTACCTTGCAACAATAAGGATGGTTTAATCATTATTAGCTAAAGAATGCATCAGCTAATAAACTGATCCAAAAACGCCCTCTCTCTCTCTCAGTCAGTCAGAAGTGTGAGTGTTTTGTAAGGAGTCTGGTGGTTGAAGTAAGAAAAATATCTGCAACTTGCATATACTGCAAAGACTTTCCTGAATTCTTGATCTATGGAATGGATTCTGTGACCTCTTTCTGTGATAGTTGTTGGGCTATTTTGTTTGCTACTTTCTTTATTCAACGCAAGCTTCAACAAAATGACTTTTTTTTTCCTCCGTGTGTCGACTGCAGCAATATGACGGATTGATTAGTTCCATTTGGTATCTGCCACTTGATTAGGACAAGGGATTCAGTCTGTTGGTTGTTTGAGAATTTAATGGAAAGCTTGGTTAAAAAACTGCCGGGAAAGAGGGGGAAGAAGATCAATTTTAGCAGGCTATACTCATTTTCTTGTCTTAAAGGTTCGTTTAGTGCTGGGCATAGTAACATCGGACAGAAGGGTTACTCAAGAATCGTGTATTGTAATAACCCTGACAGCCCAGAACAGCTTAAGCGTAGGTACACGAGTAATTATGTCTCAACAACAAAGTACACTGCCCTCAATTTCCTTCCCAAGTCTTTGTTCGAGCAGTTTAGGAGGGTTGCAAACATATACTTTCTCGTGTCTGCTTGTGTTTCCTTTAGCCCACTGGCGCCTTATTCTGCTTCCAGCGTTGCTTTCCCTTTGATACTTGTGATTGGAGCCACTATGGCTAAGGAAGGTTACGAAGATTTGAAGCGTAGGAAACAGGTTAGTTACTCGATGATTCTATCATTTGTTTTTCTTTTCTTTCTTTTCTTGTGTGTTCTCTGATAGCTGCGTGCATGTATTTCCACTACCCTTAGCTATTGTTAAGGATAGGTTCGGTGATACTTCTTTAGTTATTTTACTGATTCAACGTATGGTTTCATCAGGACAGGGAGGCGAATAACAGGAAGGTGCAAGTTTATAGTAAGAACCACGGTTTCATAGGCACAAGGTGTAAGAAGATACGAGTGGGTGATATCGTAAAAGTTTACAAAGACGATTATTTTCCTGTAGATATGTTGCTTTTATCATCGAGTTACGAAGATGGGATATGCTACGTCGAGACCACGAATCTAGACGGAGAAACAAACCTTAAAGTGAAGCATGCTTTGGATGTTACGTCCTCTGTGAACGACGACGATTCCTTTCAGCAGTTTAAGGCTGTCGTCAAATGCGAGGATCCAAATGAGAATCTTTATTCTTTCATTGGGACTTTGTTCGTCGACGGTGAGAGGCATCCACTTTCTTTTCAGCAGATTCTGTTCAGAGATTCAAAGCTGAGAAACACCGACTACGTTTACGGAGCAGTTATTTTCACGGGCCACGACACTAAGGTCTTGCAGAACGCTACTGCTCCGCCGTCTAAGAGGAGTAAGATTGAGAGGAAGATGGATAAGCTGATATACGTTCTGTTTTGTGTTTTGGTCGCTGTATCTTTTGTCGGGTCTTTCTTTTTCGGGATCAGCACGAAAATGGATATCGATGATGAAAAATTGAAGAGGTGGTATCTTCGACCTGACGAAACCTCGGTCTATTTTGACCCTAGAAGATCAGCTCTTGCTGCTGTTTTCCATTTCTTGACAGCACTTATGCTTTACGGATATCTGATCCCAATATCCCTTTACGTATCTATTGAGATGGTAAAAGTTCTGCAGGCCATATTCATCAACCAAGATCCAGACATGTACTATGAAGAATTGGATCAACCCGCCCATGCAAGAACGAGCAATTTGAACGAAGAGCTCGGTCAGGTTGACACGATTCTCTCTGATAAAACTGGTACACTGACTTGCAATTCCATGGAATTCATCAAGTGTTCGATTGCTGGAGTAGCTTATGGGCGTGGGATGACTGAAGTGGAACAAGCAATGATGAAGAGAAAGGGAGATGCTCCGAACATTACGCCCCTATCTAATGATGGGCAGACGTCGTCTGGGAACTCGGTCAAAGGTTTCAACTTCTATGATGAGCGTATTATGAACGGTCAGTGGATTCATGATCCTCGGGCAGGGATGATTCAGAAATTCTTTAGAGTATTAGCACTTTGCCATACCGCTATTCCTGAGGTTGATGAAGAAACTGGCGAAACTAATTACGAAGCAGAATCACCAGATGAAGCTGCTTTTGTTATTGCTGCTCGGGAGGTGGGCTTCGAATTCTTTGAGAGGACACAAACGACCATTTCTCTGCACGAGATTGATCATGAGAGCGGCAGAAAAACCGACAGGTGAAAACTCTTACTTACGTGAACCTCTGGCTTTTAGAAATTGTAATAATGTGGGAACAGTGTTCGTTTCCCTCGATGCGTGCCACATAGTTGCATTAACCGTGTACTACTTTGTTGCAAAAATTCCAGAAATTATACTCTTCTTCATGTCTTGGAGTTTAGCACTGCTCGAAAGAGAATGTCAGTGATTGTAAAGAATGTTGAGAACGAGTTGTTGCTTATGTGCAAGGGCGCAGACAGGTCTAGGTTTCTCCCTCAAGCTAATTGATTCTGGGAAGAATATCATAGTGTTCTCCAAATGTTTGATTATATATATGTTGTTTTTCTCTAATAATCATGCAGTGTGATGTTAGAGAGACTCTCAAAGGATGCCCAAGATTACACATCTATAACAAGGGATCACATAAAAAAATATGCTGAATCAGGTCTACGAACTATGGTAGTTGCATTCCGCGAGCTCAGTGAAGAAGAGTTCGGGAAATGGGAAGAAGAGTTTCTTGCAGCTAAGACAACTGTAAGTGCCGATAGAGATGAATTGGTGGATGCAGCGGCCGATAAGATCGAAAAAGACTTAATTCTCCTTGGTGCAACAGCTGTTGAGGACAAGCTTCAAAAAGGGGTAGTCGACAATTTTCATGCATAGTTTCCCTTAATATCAGTAGATTAAAGTCATTGCTCCTCATTACATTGTGTTTGTCTGTGCGTTTCCAGGTTCCGGAATGTATTGAGAAGCTTGCGGAAGCTGGGGTTAAAATCTGGGTAATGACAGGTGATAAGATGGAAACAGCAATTAACATCGGGTAAGATGAGAATGACCAACTTCTTTTTTTCAGTACCATATGCTACTACGCCTTCAGCTAATGAAAACCTTTCTGGCTATAGGTACGCGTGTAGCTTACTGAGAGAGGATATGAAGCAAATTGTTATAACTTTAGATTCTCCTGAGATCAATGACCTTGAAAAACTCGGTGACAAGGATGCTGTAGCCAAGGTACCTTCTCTTTCTCCCTCTCTGTCTCTCTCCATGTCAGTTATTATTTATTCATAATTACAATCTGATGCAGGCTTCAAGTGCTAGCATTAGGAATCAAATAGAAAAGGCGAAATCACAGCTGAACTTATGTGAGAAAGGTTCTGTTCCCTTCGGTTTGATCGTTGATGGGAAATCGTTGTCTTTCATTCTGAGCACGAAATTAGAGGGCGATTTCATAGATCTTGCCATCAGCTGCGCATCTGTTATATGCTGTCGGTCTACTCCTAAGCAGAAAGCTCTTGTACGTCCTACAGTTCCCTTTTTCCCTTGTCTTCATCACATTTTTTTTTTAAGTTAATGCGAAGTAACGCAACGTCACTGTCGAAGATATTCAGGTTACAAATTTGGTTAAGAGTAAGGGCAAGACGACGCTAGCCATAGGCGATGGTGCAAATGATGTCGGCATGCTTCAAGAAGCTGATATTGGCATCGGTATTAGTGGAGTCGAGGGCATGCAGGTAACTACTTTAAACTCTGTTTCATTACAGTTCTTGGAAATTAGAGCCATGCTGTCTGAATTGTGAAACTTATGTTATGTAGGCCGCCATGTCTGGCGATTTCACCGTGGCTCAGTTTCGATTTCTAGAACGCCTGTTGCTCGTTCATGGCCATTGGTGCCACAGACGTATATCCATGATGGTATTCCACCATTTTGTCTCATTATTCAGCAACAGATCACAATCGATGTGTAATTATTTCGTAACGAATTCTTTTCATTATCGATCTCAGATATGCTACTTCTTCTACAAGAACCTAGCTTTCGGCTTCACTCTGTTTTGGTACGAGGCACGCGCTTCGTTCTCCGGCCAGACAGCTTACGATGATTGGTACCTTTCGCTGTACAACGTTTTCTTCTCTTCATTACCAGTCATCGCCCTCGGGGTTTTCGAACAAGATGTCTCCGCTCGAACGTGTCTCAAGGTAAGAGTAAATTGCGAACAGAAGTACTTTTTAAAGAAAGGTGACATATTCCATTAATTCCATTCCGTGGCATCCACACACAGTATCCCGAGCTATACCAAGAAGGCTCGCAGAACACCCTCTTCAGCTGGGCTAAGATCCTCGGGTGGATGGGCAACGGCATTCTTACGTCGATGATCGTATTCTTCCTCACGACCATGTCTTCATCGCACCAAGCGTTTCGTAAAGACGGCTACGTCTTGGACTATGGAGTGCTCGGCGTTTTCATGTACACTTGCGTCGTGTGGACGGTTAATTGCCAGATGGCGCTTTCGATCAACTACTTCACTTGGTTTCAGCACTTGTTCATATGGGGCAGCATTGCCGTTTGGTACATTTTCTTGTTGATCTATGGTTCCATAAGCCCGATAATATCCAACTCGGCGTTTAGGGTTCTCTTGGAGGCTTGTGCTCCGAGCCCTTTCTTTTGGCTCTCCACGATTCTCGTCGTCGTCGCGGCTCTCTTGCCCTTCTTTGTTTACCGTGCTTTTCAGATAGAGTTTCGACCTGCTTTTCACGACGTCTTACTGAAACGGCGGGTCGAAAGCTTGGAGCTGCAGTCTTCTGTGTCTGATGATGATGTAAACGGCAGTTTGAAGGAAAAACTGATTCAGAAGGATTTACTAAATAAGTAGGAGAATTGTGTTTAGTATTCGATTAATTATGTTTGTCGTTTGCAGATTGAGGACTTGTGTGCTTGAAGTCGTCATGCTTTTAGATGGATATTTATTAATCTAGTTGTGCTGTGTCTTGTGCGTATACAGGTTTCTCTGTCATCTTTCTTGTGGGATTTGTGAGGGGTCATTCGATCTGTAACTGTAACAAAAACTTCGACATGGGAGAAATGTTAAGCTACTACTACTAATGCAATAACACCAACATTATCCAAGGCCCTACTGTCAAGTTCTACACGTCATCCTTCAAAAGATAATACTCTCAAGTCTCCCCAACTGAAAAGTCAGCCAAAAGTAAAGGTTGTCGTTTTGGAACTACACAAACACTGCACCACCAAAACACTCTCAAGTCTCAACTTTCTTTCTTTCTCTCTTTCTAAGACGAAGTGTTCTCTGCCATGACTCGAACTCTCTCGCTCACCAGCTCGACCTGTTCTGTAAGATTCTTCACCTCCTCCTTCAAACGTGCTTTATCATCGTCAGAAAACTTCCAGTGGTGTTTCTCAAGTATGCCGTCCGTTAGCTCCAGATTATGCATGATTAATTTCACTTCAGAAATGGCATCACCTCTAGAAATGTCGGGAGGAGCAAGATGATGGTGTGTTGTCTGAGCCAAAGAATGACTCAGCCAGTAATCCTGCACATTGCCAACCCCAAAAGGGCTCTCAATAACAGATGATTTAAATGCTGCCTCAGCATTGGAGTACTCCTCGTACACAATCGTCGTCGAGTGAGAATCACCAAACACCTCTGTTTCCTTTTTCTTCAGTGTCCCGAACTTACCATACACATTCACAATCTCCTCTTTCGAAGGTAAGGGAAACCCAGGTGTGAATGTGATAACAAGTGCTGATGGAGCAGCACTTTCATCTGGGTGGTTTGCTGGGGAAATCTCAGTATCTTCTTTCAACTTGGATGTCTCTGACTTTTCCAGCTTCTTCTTAGCCTTGGATGTTTTGGAAGATGAATCGGGCATTCTTTTACCCTTTACAGCTTTGGTAGATTTCTGATCACTGCCTTTCTCCAGCTTTTCGGGTTCAGAAGCTAATGCTTTTCCATTCTTACCAGCAATGAATTTCCGAAACCCTGTGTAGTCCAATCCACGTCGATAGGTCGAGCTTCTCATTGCAGAAATAAATCCCCAAACTGTCTCAAGTGATCCATTCTTGCTCAAGTAAAGAGGATCAACAGTTGCACGTTGGATCCCAGACAGTACCTCATGAACAGGTACATCAACATCAGATACAGGGAAGGATAATCTTTTACCCTCGTTGCAAGCCATGTTAGGGGATGTGACCATAGGTGCATCATTTTCTTTCAGCATATCATCACCTGACTCGGGTACACTGCCCAAAGCTTTCTGTCCCTCCAGCTTGACCATTGCCTTCACAGCAGTTTCTGATCCTTTCTTAAAGCTCGAACTTCCTACCCTACTTATAGGTTCTGTAAAAGGAGGACATAGGTACTTACTCTTCTTTCGTTCCCTGGGCGTATACGCATTTTCAGATTCCTCTATGGCCTCACCAGAAGTCTCCTCAAAAGTACCTTCTTCACTTTTACTCTGTCTTCTCTTGGAGTTTTCATCAGTTAAGCCATCCCCCTTACTACTCGCAACTGAACCCTTTTCATCTGATATTAATGGAGATGCATCATCTTTAGCTTTCTTCTTACCCCGTGACTTTCCCCCTCTAAAACCTCGATCACTCCCACCTTTTTCTGCTTGTTTAGCATAACTCTCCTTTCTCTTGCCAGAGGACTTGAACTTATCAACATCTATGTCGTCTTTAGCAGAACTTATTTTCTGTCTCTTGGGTGAAACACACACGCTATCAGCCATAATCTCAGAAACACTTTTCTGTTTCCTTCTCTGATAAACTACATCGCCTGCAGCTTTAGCATTTTCGGGAAGAGACGACCAATCGTCATCGCGCGGACCCAGAAGAGGGGCATCAGTTGGGACACTTAAGTCTTTAGTGACTTGATTCTCTCCATTTTCTGAACTGATATCTTCCAAACCCTCAATAGGAATCGACTCTACATATACAGGCAAGCAAACAATGCCCTTTGAGCGGTAGAATGCCGAAAGCCAACCTCTGAGGACTCCAGCCTCGAGGGCACTCCCACTAGATGCATCCTTTGCAAAGTGCACCAATCTCGAAAGTACCTCATCGGGTTCGTAATTTGGAATTGAAAGTCGTCGAACGTCTACCTCTGGCACAAGAACTCCAGGTCTCACTCCAGCATTTTGAACCACTGGCCTGGAAATAGAATCTCTTATCTCCATTGAAATGCAATTACACATCATATCAGTTTCGAGAACCTTTCTAACTTGGTCTACAGCCAGATTAACAGCATTCAGAAAACTCTTGGACGTACTATCCTTAGACATCTCATGGAAATTTTCAACAAAAGGCACGAGGAACGATGGTAAGCACCATGAACAAGAACCATCTCCAAAGAAAGCAACCAAGATGCGACCCTCTTGGCCATGCTTCACAGCAAAGTCCGAAGCATCCTTAGGATCGTAAATTTGTCCCGGCCACCATGGATGGCTTTTGATCTTACCCCAAACAAGATCGCCCACACTGTAAACATGGTCAGCGTACTTTGACTTGTCAATACCAACCTCATCGTGGTAGTTTCCGCTTCCATTATCCCCAGTAGATACCAGACCTTTTAACCTTGCTTCATCCTTATCACTCTGAGGAAACGCTCCATCACCGCCTATGTTGAGCTCGAACCCACTAAGAACGTCAACGTTTTCTTCCTCAGAACCAAAGCTCACTTTATTCACATCAATCAAAAACTTACCAGTAGCAGTAACAGTCTGTACTACAGTACTAGTTTCAACGAGACGTTTATCCTCCCCAGCATCCGCAGGATGAACACCATCGTCTTCCTTCTCGTCAGCAAAGAAGATATTGGTCCCCGTGCTTGCCATTTGTTAGGTGTGAAAACAAAAAACCTCTCGGTATCCTCTTCGCAGATGCCTTGGGAAACCAAAAACCCCTCTTTGTACGTTGGATTGTATAACTAGGGTTTGAAGAGGAAAACGAAAAAGGAATTGGTTCTGTTGTGCTTTTTACTGAACGAAAAAGGACGATGAAAGAGAAGAGACGTTTATTAGCGAAAATAAATGCTGAGCTGAAGCGTAGCCTTCCTTGGCCTTTATGCAGCAGGCGGCTACTTACTGGCCTACGTGGCAATATATGCCAAGTATGTATCTATTGTATGTATGTATCGATCATAGAGAGAGAGAGAGAGAGAGAGAGAGAGAGGCTCATGCTTGGTCTTTGGTGTGGGGATGAAAAAGGAAATTATACGACTTACTAATATTTGACTAATAGCTGACTGAAACGACTATGCCCCGCAATGCAATCTGTAGACTGTAGTAGGTAGGACATCATGGATGGCCCATTTATTTTGGACATGGCCTCAAATAAAATCTTTTACCACTAATCAATTGCCAAGTCAATAGTCTGGTCCATTAGAGGCCCATAATAAGTGAGAAATGCAATTGTTTATTATATAGTCAATTGGACCATCAGGGTTTCATTTTAGCTTCATTTTATATATGTTATTTATATAACGTCGGGTTATTATATCTTTGATTTTATCTTTACTTTTTCGTAGACTTGCTATGGTGTTTTTACGTTGCCAGCTGCATCTAAATATGTGAATTATATAAAATAAAGCATGTTCTCTACAAGTTACTTTCTTGGATCTTAAAAGTCTAGTAGGTTGATAAACGACTAATCGTTACATCATCGTCACAAAGACACATAGATATATAAACTCATGTAGATAGACGATTGATATCTATTTAAGTGGACCACCGTGAGAGTTAGGCAACGGTCGAATTTAAACCATGCACGAATATAGCATCTTATATAAAGTCAATATTCAATACTTTCCGAAAATAGCAACACCGCCTTTATACGTGCCGATTTAATAATTTTCGGGTTCGGTATTTGTTTCCCAATAATTATAAAAATAAAATTTAAATTTTCTCAAATAGCTGGTCTTCTATTCCATAAGTGATTAATAATAATCTTCAAGGTGGACAAACTAAGCATACATAGTGGTAGAGCCACGCTACGGTAAGTGGGGTGTACTATTTTCCATATTTGTTCGTTACTATACTATATAAAGAAAACTCATAAAATATCTACCTACATTATAAACCATTTCGTTTTGTAAAATGATATTCTGACATGAAACCATGGAAACTGAAATGAAATAGTTACGTAAAAAGACAAGAACAATAATAGATGAATGGGCGCCTATCAACAACGTATGATTAAGACATTACTTGTGCCGGCTGATGATGATTGACGACGATTTGTACGAAACTCAATATGAACCGTCGCATCAAAACTAGATTATATTAGCTGCTAAAAATGGTGTCAAACTATGATTAACTAGCCGACTTGTAATAATCAGGCAAAAAGATCATTAATTTAAAGTACAATTACTTGTTTTTTTATGATAAAACCCATAGTTTTTTCTTTCGGCTTTTAATTAGCTAGCTAGCCCACCGTAATCGGAAAGGAAACAACGCAATAAATATAAACTCTTTATTATTTCTATACATCATTCATTACATTATCACATTACACTTGGATCAATTCATAAATTGAACCTATCGTACAACTTTGTTGTCTTGATACCCAATCTCAAAAATCACCCGTATTGTCTGATGAGCAATAATATTAACAGAATAGAAATTCCATACTAATTGTACTTATTTCCACGGAAAAGCATATAAAATAAACCAGTATAATAAATTATATACCTTGCGTGAACCTTCTTATAAGCGCGTTCTCTTTTATTTGAATAATAAATATATTTTTTAATCATTATTCACCACCATTGAGTAATTGCAAGGACCAAAGATCCTCCATGCTCCAAAGGGCGTCGTTTGACTGATCGGTGGTGAAAGTCGATCCTTGATGGAAGACTTCCATATTACTGTTACTATTATTGTTAATATTATTATTATTGTATGAAATATTAAAGGGGGGCGGAGGAGATGTTGAATAGGATTCAACTGCTTGCTGGCTTTGTTGTTCTGTGCAGAAATTATTATTATTATTATTATTAGTACTCGATATTTGGCTTGTAGTCGACTGCATATTATCGTTGCTGCAATTTTCGGCGGCTTGCTTTATGTGTTTTTGAATTCGAGTCCTCCAATAATTCTTTATCTCATTGTCTGTTCTTCCAGGCAAATGCTTAGCAATTTTCGACCACCTGGGACGATAAGAAAATAATAAATTATTATCAATGAATAATAATATTTTTGATGATTAGGTGGTGGTGAAATTTAATTGCCTACAAGCAGTAAATAAATTTGAAATCTCGCTTTTTGTGTAAATATCTATATAGGTGGCCCACGTAGGACGGATTAGATTATTGTAGATATATATTTATGCTCCAACATTACATTAAATAATTTTAAATGCGATCTGTATATATGTATACATGCACTTGCTGCTTATATTTTATGCGTTGCCCGCGGTAAAAGGTGAAAAGAAAAAGGACCTTTAAACACTGAGAAAGGCTTCTCAACGAAGAGCCAAAACCCTAAAACAGGTTCGATTCTTCATTTCTTTTCAACTTAGAAAAATTGATCAAAATTCACTACATGAAACTCGAACTAATTTTAATTGGAAATTATACATGCAGAAAGAAAAGTGATGAATGCAATTGTAAAAGGGTCCCTTATGCCAAGAAAAGGCAAAACAATAAGGTGAATGTCAATATCAGCACATAACTAGCCATCAAACACGAGCTAAGCTTCGACTACACTTTCAAGTGGATCATATATTAAGAGTTAACATGTGACTCGTCGTAAAGGGTATTTCTATATTTGGAAACATCTATCTCATCAAATCCTTTTAGGTCCACGTTCACAACGTGCTTCTGTTTCATCATGTTCATATACTTTATTGAATATATTATTAATCTTATGATTAATATCTATAAGTTCGAAGAGAGCAATAATGCAAGCTATGATCTTGAACGAAAAACCATCGAGTATTTTGATTAATCTAATGATCAAAGCATTCGTATTTGTAAATAATTATCATACCTATTTCCCCACTTAGCATGCAATTCCATAATCAGAAGTTGCTCTTCGGGCGTTATGTTACCCCTTCGAACGTCTGGCCGGAGGTAGTTAAGCCATCTCAGACGACAACTCTTTCCAGTGCGCTTGAGACCTTTTTTCGTATAATACAATATTATAAATATATTATCGCTTTAGAGCTAAATATATAGTTTATCTCAAAATGTCCTCTTTTTTTCCCCAAGAAAGATAGATAGATAGATAGATAGATAGATAGATAGATAGATAGGTAGGTAGTTGTAATTTACCGGCTGATCGAGCTAATGAATTCCAGACTCCTTCACCGTGATTAGCAATATAGTTCATGAGTATTAGATCTTCTTCCATGGTCCATGGTCCTTTCCTTACTTCAACTTCATGTGATTTGCATGGTTTCTTGTCCATGATTTGAGGAAGAAGAAGACGAAGAACTAATATACTTATTTGTAGTGTAAGAGATAAATAGACGGAGAGAAAAGGGAATGTAAAGAAGACGGAGAAAGAGAAGGATATTGATTAAATGAAGGAGGTGGTGGTGCATGGACTTATTTATAGAATTTGTCTAAAGAGAGTAATTACTCGACCGAACTTCGTTTTCGATATTTCAAACTTGAGTTATTAGTTTAGTACGTAGTTAATATCCTCCGCATAAACATAAATAAAAAAAAACAGAATGGCCTTATTCAACAAAGATATTATATATTTTGTTATTTTTCTAGTACTTCACAATTGTTAGTTTTTTTGTTTGTTCATTATCTCTTGGCGAACATAGATATTTCTTACTTTTAATCGTGGTATTGTTTTTAATATGCAAGTACAGCGAGTTAGAAGTGGGATGCCTTTCGAAGATATGGTCATATTATCTCACATACACACATTGGAAGAGAAAAATTCATACGTAATTTTGAGAAACGAAGAAAGAGTCGACCAAAGTTATGTCCTTTCATCCCATAAATGATCATATCATCGTATCGTTATCGATATAACCTTCGTGATGTGGGCACCAACCATCTCTTACGATAAATAATAAAAGTTGAAATTGGAAAAAGATCGATAGACTAGAAATATGAGAGAGCCGCTTCGGTCAGGGTTATCTCTCTCCCTCTCTCGCTCTCTCTCAGCCCCACAATCTTGGAAATTGTTGAGATTTGAAATGTGGATGTCCAGTCCCACATCGATAAAATCATCTCACTCGGCTCACAATATATACTAAGAGGCAACTCCACCTATTGCCAATTGGTTTTAGGATGGAGACCTCAATTTGATATGGTATCAGAGCATTAGCTCATAGCTGCGATCTTCAGCAACTCAAAATTCTTCGATCGATCAAGAATTATATCGAGCACCATGGAGACATCGATTCCTCCAAATCAATCAATGCCACAGACTCCTTCAACAGTGCTGATTAATGACCCCTACTTCCTCAACAACAACGACACCTCAGGACAGCTTTTGGTTCACGAACCATTGACTGGGGAGAATTATGCGACTTGGAGTAGATCGATGATGATTGCGCTGATTGGAAGAAATAAGGAGGGATTCGTCAATGGTGAATTGGTGGCACCAGCAGCAGATCTGCAGAATTCAACCAATACTCAGAATCAAATCAGTGCTTGGAAGCGCAACAATAACGTGGTAATTTCATGGATTCTTAATTCGGTTTCCAAAGATATATCGGCTAGCATTCTTTATAGTTCGTCGGCCAGAGAAGTGTGGCTTGATCTTCAAGAACGTTTTGTGCAAACCAACAAACCGAGGATTTTTCAACTAAAAAGAGAATTGATCAATTTGACACAAGGAGCCAACAGTGTTGCGGTATACTTTACCAAGCTTAAAACCTTGTGGGAAGAATTAACCAGTTACAGACCAGATTGTCCTTGCACTTGCGGGGGAATTAAGCAAATGAAGAATTTCCTGCAAGAAGATTACACCATCACTTTCTTGATGGGCCTCAATGACTCTTATTCGCAGATCAGGGGGCAAATTCTGCTTATGGATCCAATGCCCTCGGTCAATAGAGTCTTCTCACTGGTAATTCAAGAAGAAAAACAGAGGCTAGTGGGAAATATGCAGACTAGAGGCACTGAGGATCAAACTAATGGAATGGCTCTGATGGCAACAAGGAATGAGCCTGAGCATCCCAAGAAAGGACTCTATGGTCAAAGAAAAGAGCTAAGTAGACCTCTGTGCACACATTGCAACAAAAGAGGCCACACAATTGATACATGTTACCAAATTCATGGATATCCGCCGGGTTTCAGACAGAATCTTAGACCCAGAGCAGCTCGAACCAATCAGTGTGTAATGGACCATGGCAACAGGGAGGGACATCAGATCAGCCAAGTCTCTCAATTCCAAGCCTCTCAGCTTCCAGCCAGCACAGCAGATGGACTAGTTCAGGTACAAATGACACCTCTGCAATTGCAGAGTCTGAAAGCCTTGATGAGCCAGTCAGTGTTCAGCCAAACAGTGGAAAATGGGGACTTTCTCCAGCAAAAAGAAAAACCTGCAGGTATTCTCTTATCCTGCAATTTACCAGAACTCACAAATAATAGATTGTGGCTTGTAGACTCCGGAGCTACAAGGCATGTTTGTGGGAATAAAAGTCTCTTGCATAATCTGAAAAATATCAAAGAATCCAATGTGATCTTGCCGGATAATTCCCTCGTTAAAGTGAACAAGGCAGGATCAGTTTATGTCAGCAAGCACATTGTCCTGACTGAAGTGCTATTTGTTCCACAATTTCACTTTAATCTTATTTCAGTGAGTTATCTATCTAACAGTCTTGGTTGTAAGTTTACTTTTGAAGCTAATAGGTTCATGATACAGGATCAATCCCAGGAATTGATTGGCAAGGGTAAGCAGGTGGCAGGACTTTACATGCTAGAAGCTGAACCTGCTAGTATAAACACAGTTTCTGATGATGTAGCTTTCTTGAATAAACTGTCCTTAGACTTATGGCATAATAGGCTAGGACACCCTTCTAACAAGGTGTTAGATGTACTCAAACCAGCATTAAGACATGTAGAGGGTTCTTTAAGCACTCATTGTAAAATCTGCCCAGTCTCGAAGCAGAGAAGAAATCCATTTCCAAGCAGTGATAAATATGCATGTTCTGCCTTTGATTTGATCCACTGTGATGTTTGGGGTCCATTCCATGTTCCTTCGCATTTAGGACATCAGTACTTTGTCACAATTGTGGATGATCATACGAGATACACTTGGCTTTTTATGATAAAATATAAAGCAGAAGTTAAAACTGTCATGACCTTCTTTCTAGCTTATGTTGAAACTCAGTTTAGAAGTGGAGTTAGGACTGTTAGATCGGATAATGCTAGAGAGTTTGCTTTAGTAGAACTTTTTAGATCAAAGGGCATTATGCACCAATTGTCATGCGTTCAAACACCACAGCAAAACTCAGTGGTTGAACGGAAACACCAACACCTACTAAATGTAGCCCGTTCCCTTTTCTTTCAATCTTGCATCCCTATTGAGTTTTGGTCGGAGTGTGTACTCACGGCCACCTTCCTCATCAATAGAACACCCTCAGCAATACTAGGAAATAAGAGCCCATATGAGCTTCTGTTTCAAAAACCAGTAGATTATCATATATTGCGTACTTTTGGCTCTCTTTGTTTTTGCTCTTCTCTTGCAGCGGGAAGAAAGAAGTTCGATGCAAGGGCAAAGGAGTGTGTATTTCTCGGCTATCCAAATGGTGTTAAAGGATACAAGGTGCTTGATCTGAAAACCAGAGAAGTGATTATATCAAGGGATGTGAACTTTGTAGAGGATCAATTTCCCTTCAAGGATCAGCAGACATCAGTGGTAGATGACCCATTCTCTGATCATGTGATTCCCAGACCATGTCATTCACCATCCAATTTAGAGGAAGAAGTGGACTATCAGCCACAAGGGAACCAGCCTATGACAGAGAACACTTCTCCATCAAGCCAGCCAGAGGGACAGCAACTATCTCAGGCAGAACAGCAGATTCATCAGTCAGATAGTGAGCTGCCTCAGCATGGTGAACAGCCAAGTCAGGAAACTGGGAGGAGGTCAGGAAGGACTTCAAGAAAGCCAACCTACTTGGAGGATTACCATTGCAACAAACTGACAGACAGAAGAAACCTGTACCCGATTTCTGAGGTGCTCTCATACCATCAGTTCACTAATCAATACCAGGACATTCTGTGTAAAGTATCAGTGCAGCAAGAGCCTAGGAGTTATGCACAAGCTTCATCCTCAGCTGAATGGTCAGAGGCTATGAATGAAGAATTCAGAGCACTATAAGAGAATGGAACTTGGAGCATAGTTTCACTGCCAGAGGGTAAAAAGGCAATAGGAAGCAGATGGGTGTATAGGATTAAAAGCAATGCAAAAGGCGAAGTAGAAAAGTATAAAGCCCGCTTGGTTGCTAAGGGATATGACCAAAGGGAAGGCGTGGACTATATAGATACTTTTGCTCCAGTTGCTAAACCAAACACGATTAAAATCATCCTCACACTCGCAGCCAAACACAGATGGAACTTGATGCAGCTAGATGTAAATAATGCGTTCTTGAACGGGGATCTAGCTGAAGAAGTATATATGGAACTGCCACAGGGATATTACAAGAACTACAGCAGGGCAGGAACAACCAAGATGGTCTGTAAATTGCACAAATCAATATACGGTTTAAAACAAGCGTCGAGGCAATGGAATAGGAAATTTACGGATGCTGTCAAGAGTTTGGGATTTCGACAAACACAATCAGACCATACCCTTTTCTTGAAAGGGAAAGGAGATGATTTGGTCATTCTTTTGGTCTACGTAGACGACATAGTCCTTGCAGGACCCTCAGTGGAAAGACTTGCAGAAGTTAAGGACTTCTTACAAACACATTTCAAGATTAAAGACTTAGGTGATCTAAAGTTTTTCCTTGGCATTGAAGTGGCTCGAAATGAGACAGGTATTTACATTTCACAAAGGCAATATACACTGCAATTATTGGATGATACAGGGTACATGGCATCCAAACCTTTATCTACCCCCATGAATCCAAGCAGCAAGGTAACAGAAGGGGATGGAGAACTGTTGGCAGACCCATTCAGCTATAGAAGGCTTGTTGGGAGATTACTTTATCTCACGTTTACCAGACCTGATATTGCATTCACCGTGCACAAGTTGAGCCAGTTCATCACAGCGCCTAGGACCAATCACATGATGGCTGCACACCACTTACTTCGGTATCTAAAAGCTTCACCAGGGCAGGGCATTTTCCTAAGGGCAGAACCTAACCTTGAACTGAAGGGATTTTCGGATGCCGATTGGGGAGCATGTACAGATACTAGGAAGTCAATTACGGGCTACTGCACTTTCTTAGGGAATTCTATGATTACATGGAAGGCGAAGAAGCAAGCCACAGTTTCCAGATCATCGACAGAAGCAGAATACAGAGCATTAGGATCACTTGTGGCCGAGATACTTTGGATCAAACATCTATTGGAAGAACTGGATCAGACTGTCTCAACCACCTGTACTATACTGTGACAATCAGTCTGCACTAATGCTCGCTTCTAACCCTAAATTCCATGAAAAATCCAAGCATATAGAGATTGATTGCCACTTCGTAAGACATCATGTGGCAGTGGGGGCAATCAAGCTTCTTCCAATAAGAACAGAGCATCAGTTGGCCGATATATTCACCAAGCCATTGACTGGGCCACAGCTGCAACGTATTCTAGTCAAGATGTCTGCAATAAATCTATTTCATCCATCTTGTGGGGGCATATTGCAGAGTAAAACAGCAAATGAGCTTGAAGCAGAAGATGGTCTTATAAAACAGTGCTCAGCTCAGTTGGAATCGTCTGCTCATAAAAGCGCCAGTAGATGAAAAGCGTTTTTATTATTCAAAGGACTTTACTTATTAAATCGCCACAAGCAGCGACGTCTCAGTCCTTATAATTTGGCGCCAACAGCTTTTCAACTATCCGTGAGTTATATATATGTAGCATGTACAGAAGAGTTATCTAGTTGATTCTTCTTCGCTGTTTTCACTCTGTAATCTCTCTGTAACACTGCAAACATCAATAAAAAGATTTCGATCGTTTGCCGTGGATGTAGGATTCATAGAAAGGAATCCGAACCACGTAAATAACCTGTGAAAAGTCTTTCCTTTTCTTGATAGAAATAATTACATTCAAACAGCAGCATATATATGTAATGTGATTTATCAAATTATATTATACTCCGTGCAATTTCCTCGAGAAAACGTCATTCAATGTTGATCTATTATTACATCACATATGCTTTACAAGATGACGAAATGGGAGTTGTACATACAACATGGCTGCAAGCTGTCACAATTTCGCACTAAGAGTCGTCGATTAATTAATGCGCGACTTTCCATGCAAAAGCTCACGAGCAGTGTCGTCCTACTATTGAATTTTACTAACACGATCATATCTCGTTCCGAAACAAAATAGTAATCACTAATCATTAGACTTTTACCACTTTAAAAATCTTGTGGATTTGAGGAGAGCATTAGCTGTTACGATTCAGTAGAGATCTTAAAGGAATGGACAAGTCATTATTTAATGAGTAAAAAGCATGTAGAATTAGGCATGAACACTTGTCATCCACACACAAATCGTAACAAGGATAGAGAGAGAGGAAATGGACAAAATCACTTGTACTCGACTATCATCTCTTGTCTACACTCTTAATGATTGAATTAAGTGCGTAAAGACCGATTCCTAACATTGCCCCTCCTTCATATAATCCTATCCACAAAGTTTACTTACATTAGAAAAATTATGCAAGTGAAGTTTCATATTTAATTCAATTCAATAGAAATGTTGGATATATATATATATTTTTTCACTTATTGGGATATGAAATGGAAAATTTCGGACAGGGTGGCTTTCTTAATATATATATATAGTATTAATTAATACGTATGTGCGTAAACTGAGTACAGCTGTGCAGATTTTGACAATGGAACATAGTATCGTGGAAAGAATACTATACTAGGAAAAGTTTAAATAATGTAATTAAGGTATGGTATGCATATATATCTATTGTGGGTTCTCCTATTTGCTGGACGTGCTCATACTCTTGTCGTTGGTGGCAATGTGATTACATAAATTAAATAAAAAATGACTGACAAACAACGTCATCCTTCTCCTCTCTTCCCTATCTCTTCCCTCGCCTGTTATGTTAATAAAATGTACGAGAGCTAATTGTTTTGAAGAAAAAAAAATGACGAAAAATTGTGATGAGAATATGAGAAGCTTCGTCGAAAAGTGCCGAGGTGTCTCAACGCGTACCAGTCGTATAACAAGTAAGGAATTTGGGCTTTCGACACGTGTAATGTAGGCAAGCCGCGTCAAGAACATCATTAAATTTAACTTTTTGCCATCACACATGATTTCCAAAAATAAAGCATCGCTCCCACCACCAATCAAATCATCGATAACATCTTTATTTTCTTTAATTAATTAACAAATATACATATGTAGTAAAGATTTAATGAGACGGTGGACTTGTGACTAGTGCTTAATTCATTATACATAGTGGTGGCTAGGGTTGGCAATGGGGCGGGGATTCCCCGTCCCCGCGGGGATCCGTCCGAACAGGGCGGGGAATCCCCGAGATTTTATCCCCGCGGGGCGGGGACGGGGAATGATGTCTCCCCGTGGGATCCCCGTGGGGATCCCCGCCCCGTCCCCGAACCCTCTTATATATATTATAATATATATAATATTACATTATAATTTAAATAATATCAAAATATAGACTAAAAAATATTAAATTAATACAAATAATATATAAAATTATAATTTATATAATATTTATAACAAAAATATATTCAAATTTATATATTACATTAATGATATTATTTTTTTAAAGAAAATTAAGGGGCGGAGAAACCCCGTGGGGAATCCCCGCCCCGCGTGGATCCCCGCGGGGACGGGGACGGGGACGATTTCGTCCCCGAATGCATCGCAGGGACGGGGACGGGGATTAGATCCCCGCCCCGCCCCGCCCCATTGCCATCCCTAGGTGGCTACAGGAAAAAAAAAAAGTAACGGTGATTAGGGGTGGGCATCGGATCGGGTAGTCGGGTATCGGGTAGTTCGGGTTCGGGTAGTTCGGGTTCGGGTTAAGATTTTCACTACCCGAACCCGACCCGATCTATGGCGGGTACCCGATTGTCGGGTATATATCGGGTTCGGGTACCCGACGTCGGGTACCCGACTTTGAATCGAAAAAATATGATTAAAAATTTTATAATGCAATATACATATCAAATATTCATGTTATATATAATTTATCACTTATGTTTTATATTCAATAAATATAATATATATCCATATCTTTTATATGTTTATTTATAAATTTTGAAAATATATTTTAAATTATTATAATGATTTATGCATTGATAATAAATATCACTTGTTAATTATGCAATAATAATAAGAAATTAATCAAAAGATTATTTAAAACTTTAACACCACCCACGTTAGTATTGATATCTAGACATGTTATTATATTTTTTCAATGTTTATATATAAAAACTAACATATTTTTTAAAATATAATTTGTCGGGTACCCGATCGGGTTATTCGGGTAATAAATTACTACCCGATACCCGACCCGATTAATAAATTCGGGTATCGGATAACCCGATACCCGACAAATAACCCGAATTACCCGACCCGAACTACCCGAACCCGATCGGGTTCGGGTAAAACCCGAATACCCGAACCCGAACGCCCACCCCTAACGGTGATAATTATTTGCTCACCGCTAAACCAATAATAAATTAGCTGGTCTCACTCTACAAGTTAAAACCCATATATGGACGGTCAAAGTTCAATTGGGCTATCAATTCGGCCCATTTTATGTAGTATTGGGCCTATACAGCACGTGTAAATTCAATTATTAACCATGGTTGGATATCGGTTAACACAACAACACGCCCGAGAGAAAAACAAGAGAGGAGAGTTTAAAGGCAGAGGGGAGAGAGAGAGATAGAGGGGTAAGTCCAACCAAGAGATTCTCTCCGTTCTCCGAGGTGTGCAAAACGACGTCGGAACGGGTAATTTCTTCCTAATCCTGGCAAAACGGTGTTACGATTCATGGAAGTTGAGTGTAGATCTGTCTTTTGAGGTTGATAAATGGGTGCTGTTTTCTCCTAAGCAATGATTTATTAAGATTTTCAGGATCTGTTGTGAGCTTTTGTCTTTGCATGTTATACTTTTCATCTTGTGGGTTTTTTTATCGACTTCTGCTTTGCGTTTGTTCTTCCAGGTATCCTTGCGTTGGTCTTTTTTCTTGGTGTTGTTTGGATATGTAAACTCTATGGCTTTCAAACTTCCTAACATTCTTCTTTTAATAGCTCCAGTTGCTAAAATCGACTTTGTAGTGCATTGTTGTGGCAGCTTTACTTTCGTGCTCACTAGCTGTGAACGTGTGGAGCAAATGCATAGTTCAATGTTTATTCTGTCAATTTGTCTCTTGGCATCTAATTGCAGATAGCACGGCATATAAAGGGGAAACTTGATGGGTTCTTCGGCAACAGATGGAGGTATAAGATATGCTCCTGAAGATCCAACCCTCCCAAAGCCATGGAAGGGACTCGTTGATGTTAAAACTGGGTATCTTTACTTCTGGAATCGAGAGACGAATGCTACCCAGTATGAGAGACCCATTGCCTCGTCTGATTCAATATCTGTGCCACCTCAAGAAACTTCTGAGAATTTCTCACAAGGACTCAATAACAAAAAAGATGATGACGATTATACATTTGGTCAAGCTGTCAACCGTTCTACTATTACGGCTTCCGAAGTTGGAGTTTATCAGGTGGGTCAATAAATTGGGTGAATTTCCAATGAGAATACTACTTGATTTTTGATTAAATTTTCTTCTAAAAGACTTCCAGAAGCAGATCAGAATCAGATTATTCGCAGAATGTTGGGTATGTGAAGAGCAACACTGGATATGGATCCTATGTTTCTAAAGAATCAGACAATGGTTTTTCTGCCAACTCATATTGTCAAAAGCATGAAATCACCGTGACTGTAAGGATCTCCTGCTGATTTTTCTTCTTAATGTTGCAATTCTAATTGCAAGATATTCTATTTTGAAATTTCACTTGTTTCTTGTTCCTCAATAAAATAGGGAAATAATGTCCCCCAACCTTTTACCTCATTTGACGCCACTGGGTTCCCCGCAGAAATCTTAAAGGAGGTACATAAATATTTAGCAATAATGGACTGTGTATCGTGTGTGTCTGAACGTTTACGAACTTTTAATGTTCCATAAATGCCGGAGTTACGATCTGCCATCTAAAGCTCGACCATTTCCATACTTTTTTGTGGAAGGTGCGATATTTTGCTCCCGCAGGAGCCAAATATCGTACACTATGTTGCCCCTCTGTGGTGCTAGCAAGTTGTTGAGGACTTCTGTTGCTAGCAATTTTCCCTTGGTCCGTAAGAGAAGAGGTATCCTCCTATTTCTTGCTTCGGCAAGTATTGACTCATAGTGGGATGATGCTTCTTTTTTCCTCGGTCTCTTGGCACTTGCTGCATAAGTTCTAAAGCAACGGCTTGGATTTCAATGCCCTTACCTCTGCTTACGGGACTCGCGGACCATATATTCGTTTTACAGGTTCGGCATGCTGGTTTTTCAGCTCCCACTCCAATACAGGCACAATCTTGGCCTGTTGCTGTTCAAGGTCGGGATATTGTGGCGATTGCAAAGACAGGCTCTGGAAAGACATTGGGTTACTTGATTCCTGGTTTTATACATCTGAAGCGAAGGCATAATAATCTAAGATTAGGCCCAACAGTCTTGGTTCTAGCTCCAACCAGAGAGTTGGCAAATCAGATACAAGATGAAGCTATCAAATTCGGAAAATCGTCCAACATATCTTGCACGGTACTACCATATGAACATTCTGAAGTTTTTAACTGACAACTGTATTTCTCATGGCGTGCTGATCTCTTGTTTTTTTTTTTTAAATCCTGCGTGAAGTGTTTATATGGAGGTGCACCTAAAGGTCCTCAGTTGAGAGATCTAGACAGGGGTGTGGATATTGTGGTTGCAACTCCTGGTCGTTTGAATGATATACTCGAGATGAAGAGAGTTAGTCTCAATCAGGTTTCATACTTGGTGTTGGATGAGGCTGATAGGATGCTTGACATGGGCTTCGAACCCCAGATAAGGAAGATTGTTAAGGAGGTGCCTACTGCTTCTCGACAGACCCTTATGTACACGGCCACATGGCCAAAAGAGGTGCGCAGAATCGCTGCTGATCTGCTGGCAAACCCCGTTCAGGTCAACATTGGAAACACAGACGAACTAGTCGCAAACAAAGCAATAACTCAGGTAGTTAGCATAGCACATGAGCAGTCTTATCTATCTTAACTATGCAGCGCTGGCTTTGCCTTCTTATATTATGATTCTTCATCCTATTTTTGGCAGCATGTGGAAGTTCTGTCGTCAATGGACAAGCGTAGGCGCCTGGAACAAATCCTGAGATCTCAAGAACCGGGTTCGAAAATAATCATCTTCTGCTCCACGAAGAAAATGTGCGACCAACTTGCAGGTAACTTAACACGCCCATTTGGGGCTGCTGCTATTCACGGAGACAAATCTCAGGGCGAGAGAGATTATGTGCTGAATCAGTTTCGAACTGGGAGGTCGCCTGTGCTAGTGGCCACTGATGTGGCCGCTCGTGGCCTGGACGTAAAAGACATAAAGTGAGTCAATAATCGAACGCTCTTGTCACTTCCTTCCATTTTGAATGATTGTTGCTCTATCTCTTCTCTTGCAGGGTTGTAATAAACTACGACTTCCCAACTGGAATCGAGGACTACGTCCATAGGATTGGAAGGACGGGGCGGGCAGGGGCGACGGGCGTGGCCTACACTTTCTTCTCGGACCAAGATGGAAAGCATGCTTCTGAGCTCGTGAAGCTTCTAGAAGGAGCCGATCAGTCGGTCCCTTCTGAACTTAGGGAGGTGGCTTCTCGCGGTTATGGTGGTGGAATGGGTGGTAGGGGGAGACGTCAATGGGGTTCGGGAAATAATGACTATGGAAGCTACGGTGGTGGTGGTAACAGCTACTATAATAACCGCAGATCTCGGAGCCCCGAGAGGTTCTACAGTTAATGGAGTTTTCCTTCTATGCCTGAATCTTCTATTGGATGACGACATTACTGAAGGTTTTTGGTTGGGATGAGGTAATAATAGATCCATCCCTATCACTTAAGTATGTATATTATATCCCTCTGTGACTTCTTATGGATGGATGAGTTTTGCGCACCCTGCCTTGGAACGATGTCGTTTGATTTGATTTTGAAAACTTGCTTAGGCTGTGCGTGCTGCTGTGGGATTTTAATTGTTATTTTGATAATGGTCAAAGCTAGACTAGTTGACTAGCCACTTGATTTGAAATACTCGTTGCAACCAAGCTCCAAGATTTGGAATAATTTTTTAAGTTAGTAAATTACAAGCTGCATTGACGAACCCATATAAATTCCAATTATCAAATCGAATTACTGTTGACTATATCTCGGGTACAATGCTGTATTTATTAATCGGAATATTCAACTTTATCTATATATCTTAATACATATAAGTACGAATTGTCCGGTATCTTTCAAGTTGACAGTACGTTCATTCGTTAGTTGAATTTTAAATAAAAAATTATTGTTAGTGAGGCTACTACCTAGAACCGACGGGAATCTAACATTTTATGTACTGTGTATGTTTCGTCAGTCACTATTCACGTTGATGACTTTGTGCATGTGCCCTTTATTTATTTTACAGGTTTAACTATTCAATTTACTAGGTTGGACACGTGTGCCCATTTTAGCCTACTCAGTAACCGTGCCTCATTTAGATATGTACATGAAAAGGTGAAAAAGTCAGTGGCTTAGTCACTATTGATGTTGATGCCTTTGTACATGTGTCCTTCATTTATTTTATAGGTTTACCTGTTCTATTTACTAGGTTCGACACGTGTACCCATCTTTGCTTACTCAATAACCGTGGCTCGTTTGGATATATACATGAAAGGTAAAACAGCAGCTCCCTCGCCTTTGCATTCTCCATATTTTACATACATGAAAGGTAAAAAAAACAGTCACTCTCACGCCTTTGTATCCTCCATATTTTACGTAAACTAGGGGCGATATCATCTTCAAAATTTAAGGTATAATATATGCTTTTGGTTAATTTTTTTTTGGTTTAATGTGTGTTTTGTTACGCTAACATAACCTCTCGTGGGTTTTCTATGAGCTTAGTAGTTAGATAATTGGGGTATTTAGAATTCTTATTTGGGGTAAAGAACATGGAATTGTAAGTTAATATGTACTACGTGTTGTACTGTCGAGAGGCGGCGATTTGGTTTGGATATGAGTGTAAGAGGACGATTTGAAGAGATTTCCCCATACTTATTTGACGCACGCTATTAGCCATGTCAAATGAAAATGTTATTAAATATTAGTATCCTATATAATATTTATTAATTGAGGACGAAACCACTTGGTCTTTGTTTTGTTTTATTTGCACTCTTATTTACAAACGAACGTTTTCGTTGCACAGTCATTCTAGAATTTTTTCCCCACCCCCGCACTTATATTACCGTTTGCTTCTTATTTTTTGGGTTTCATTTTCCCATACGGTCCACGTTAACATTTTATCCATATAACTGGAAAAAAGACTTTATCCTTCCGACGAAAGATGTATAATAAAGAAGGAGACATGTTTATGCCTTAGTTTTTTTTTTTTATAACAAAGACTCAATTTTTTAAAAAATTAAAAAAAAGGTTAACTTTCTATGTTTGGTTGCTTCGGTGATTTCAATTATTTCTTCCATAAATTCGCTTAACTCTATTACTATAGGACTAACATTAACATATTTATAATCAAATCTCAGTTGGTAATTAGTGAGAAAACTGGTCGGCCAGACGGTGGGAAACAATACGATGGGTAAACTAAAAGTCGACAACTCTCATATAATTTGCTGATTATGAGTTTTAACATCTGTTTTCTACGTTTGCTGACAAGGTTCGCTTCAGATTTGATATTATTGGCTCATGTTATTAAAAAAATATTCTACCTTAATTCTCAACTTTATCACTCAGATTTGTTGATTTCCCACTTATATGCTATGCTCTGACCTACGGCTACATTGTTCGATTCGATTTGCATTACTTATAACCAATCATATTTATTGGAATTATTTTCCGTTGTTTAGGTATCGATAACTGCTACGTCCGAAGGTCCGTTCGAATTAAATCAGGTATGTGATTGACGTAACTGATATTTACGTCAATTATTTAGTTTAAGTATTGCCAACTTAGTATAGAAAATGGATAATATTTCACACCATCGGAAAAGAAAACATATTAGTGTTGAAGAAAGGATGCAGGAAAAACACCGTTTACGCGTTCAGAGGAGAAAATTAGGAAATAGTGCAAATGCTCAAAATCAATATTCACTTCTTCAAAATATTGAATCCGATTTGCTACCTCCTACCACTGAATGCTTATACTGTAGTGCAATTCGAGTATATTTGGAACCACCATCTTTTTGTTGTTCGTTAGGACAGGTGAGATTGCTTGAAACTGAAATGCCCCCCGAATTAGTGAGCTTATACTTAGAAGATACAGAGTTATGCAAACATATACGTACTTTCATACGCTGCTATAATAACATGTTCGCTTTCACCTCAATGGGAGTGCATTACGACAAAACATTAGCGAAACGAAATCATGGTATATACACATTTCGGGTACAAGGACAATTGTATCATTTCATAAATCACCTGTTGCCAATTGGTAGTGACGGTTTGAGGCATCTCCAGTTATATTTTTTTGACACCGACAATGAAATATCAAATCGCTTGTCTACTAACTCGAGCTTTAAAAAGGAAGCTATTGAAGTATTTACTGGTGTCATGAAAAATAATCCATATGCAAATTTCTTCCGGAACTTAATTAACGTAGAGAATCTAGATACGTATAAAATCGCTTTACATATGGATCCCTTAATCGATCAGCGTGTTTATAACAAACCGACTACCTCGCAAGTTGCAGGAATATGGTTAGAATCAGAAAACCAAAATAGGGATGTCACTCCACACATTCAAGTTTATCCTATGAATAATCAGCCTCAACTTATCAAATATTATTACGGTTGCTATGATCCTTTACAATATCCTCTAATGTTTCCTAACGGAGAACCCGGTTGGCATCGTAATATTTCAAGAATAAATAGATGTAGCAATGATCATCCGCTAGACAGCAAAAACGTTAATTTTCATATAACAGATTACAGAGACGTTAACGACTACTTGTTGGCTGAATCTGAAGGTTAGTATAGTTATCGGTTATAAACTACAATATAAATTTATCGGTTAAAACGTATATACTAACTAAAAGAGTTGATACAGGTTCAGGAAAACAGGTGCATCGAAGTTTGAATGTATCATGTCGTGAATACTATTGCTATAAATTACAGATAAGAGAAAATGATCACTCATATTTACTTCACACTGGAAGACTATTTCAACAATATGTTGTTGATATGTATATAAAGATTGAAACCTCAAGATTGGATTTCTATAAAAATGAGGAAATACAAAGTCGTCTACGACGAGAGGTTTACCAAGGTTTGGTAGATAGTATTTCTCAAGGATACAAGAGAGGCATAGAAATTGGTAAGCGTGTAATATTGCCAACCTCATTTATTGGTGGTCCAAGAGATATGCGAAAACGATATTTAGATGCCTTAACTCTGGTGCAAAGATTCGGTAAACCAGATATTTTTCTAACCATGACGACGAATCCTAATTGGCCAGAAATAAAAGCTCTATGCTTACCATCTGACGAAGTCCAAAATAGGCCAGATATTGTGGCCAGAATATTCCGGGCAAAGCTTGAGGTTCTAAAAAATGAGTTACTAAAAAAAATATATTTGGCAATGTGATCGCGTATACGTATGTAATAGAATTCCAAAAGAGAGGTTTACCACATGTTCACTTTTTAATCATATTAAATCAGTCCTCGAAACTATTTTCTCCTGCTGCATTTGATAAAATAGTTTGCGCTGAAATACCCGACCCAAATGATAGTCCGCATTTGTTTCACCTCGTAAGGAAACATATGGTACATGGTCCATGCGGTATTCTTGATCCATCATGCAGTTGCATGAAAAATAATAACCAATGCAAATTTAAGTACCCGAAAAGTTTCTCCGAAATAACGACGTGTAACGAAAATGCATATCCTATGTATCGCCGTCGAAATAATGGCCGTTTCATTAATATTAGAGGTTCAAATCTAGACAATCGATGGGTGGTTCCATATAACCCATATCTGTTATCAAAATTTAATTGTCATGTTAATGTTGAAATATGCTCAACCATTCAGGCGATTAAATATATCTACAAATATATTTATAAAGGTCATGATAAAATTTTGTATTCGTTAGATTCGAACGAACCTGAAATATCCGTAGATGAAATAAAAAATTTCCAGAGCGCAAGATGGATATCTCCACCCGAAGCTGTTTGGAGAATTTTTAGCTTCGATCTGAATCATATACAACCGCCTGTAATATCTTTACCCATTCACCTGGAGAATGAACAAGTAATATCGTTTACGCCAAATCAATCTCTACAAACATTGGTTTCCAACCCTAAAGTAAAGCGATCAATGTTAACCGAATTTTTCCATATGAATACCTACGATGATTTTGCAATATCCAGAAATTGTTTGTATGTCGAGTTCCCAGAATACTTTACTTGGATACGAAATGTAAGCAAATGGAAGCAACGACAAAAACGTGAAGTAGTTGGTCGTCTTGTAGCATGCCATCCGTCCGAAGGAGAAAGATTCTACTTGAGGCTTTTATTATTGCATGCACGAAGACCCACATCCTTCGAAAATTTAAAAACTGTAAAGGGAAAACTATTCCAAACATTTAGAGAAGCAAGCGGTGCAATGGGTTTGTTAGAAAACGACGATACGGTTGAACAATGTTTACATGAAAGTACACATTATTTAATGCCAGCTGCGCTAAGACAATTGTTCGCTACAATCCTTGTATATTGTTCTCCAAATAATCCGACTAATTTATGGACTACATTCGAAGACCACTTATCTGAAGATATTGCAACTACGAACAATTTAAGTAAAACAGAAATACAATGCAAAGTCATAGATATTATCATTTGCCATCTTCAGTCAATGGGGAAAAAAATCGAAGATTTCCCTTTTATAGCTAAGATAATCATGATGAATCAAAGTAATCTTAGCCGAGAATTAGAAGCTGAGCAAAATATTACAACCCCAAACGAAGATATTTTATCATTCACTAAGCTTATGAGGAACAAAAAAAAGCCTACGACCAAATATTGTTTTGCGTCGACCATGGAATATCAAAAATTTTCTTCCTTGATGGCCCTGCTGGTACTGGGAAAACATTTTTATATAAATCTTTACTAGCAACAGTCAGATCAAGAAAACATATTGCCCTTGCAACAGCAACTTCAGGTGTAGCAGCTTTACTTCTTCCAGGCGGTCGGACGTCGCATTCAAGATTTAAAATTCCATTAGATGAAAACGATGAAAAATCCTGCAATATTAGTAAACAAAGCGCACTAGCTTACCTATTAAAAATAGCAAGACTAATCATCTGGGACGAAGTTACGATGGCAAAGCGTTATGCACTTGAGAAATTTGATCAAATCTTAAGGGACGTCATGGATAATAATAACCTTTTTGGAGGTAAAATAATTGTATTCGGTGGAGATTTCCGCCAAACACTGCCAGTTGTTCCAGGAGGCTCTAAAGATGATATCATCGAAGCGTCAATCGTATCATCTCCATTATGGAAACACTTTCAAAAAATCAGACTTCATAAAAATATGAGGGCAGCTCTAGATATGGAATTTTCAAATTATCTTTTAAGAGTTGGAAATGGTATTGAAGATGTAGATGAAGATGGCAACATAGAAATTCCGATGTCTACTAATATTGCTTTTGAAAATGATGAATCTTCGTTGAATACGTTAATCAATGCCGTGTTTCCAGAATATGATAACATTATAAGTGAAGAGATTCTTACAAAAAGGGCAATATTAACCTCAAGAAATGAATTTGTGCATGAAATAAACGATATTATGATACAAAGATTTCCGGGTGAACAATTCATATATTTAAGTAGGGATACAAGTGATAGTTCATATAACATGCCGGATCATGAAGAACTTTTGCATTCTCTAACTCCATCAGGACTCCCGCCTTACAAATTAACACTAAAAAGAAACGTTCCAATTATGTTGCTTCGAAATATTAATCCGAACGAAGGTTTATGTAATGGTACTCGCCTTATTTGTAAAGGCTTTGAAAATAATGTTATTTATGCTCAAATTTCAGAAGGCGCCTTTGCTGGAAAAGTAGTTTTCATTCCAAGAATAACATTAGAAAGTCCAGTAAATAGAATATCATCAATTCCTTTCAAACGCAAACAATTTCCAATACGTTTATGTTTTGCAATGACAATTAACAAATCTCAAGGACAAACATTAGATTATGTTGGGATTTACTTAAAGGAACCCGTGTTTTCACATGGACAATTATATGTAGCACTATCAAGAGCTAGAACCATTCAAAACTTGAAGATTTTAATCCGCCCATTATTACCGGGAGATCATCCAACTAATCGAACAAAAAACATCGTGTACGATGAAGTGTTGCAACTTACATCACAAATCTAAGAAACTTATGCACATAAAACAGTCGACAAACATGGTAGGCATCTAAAGGGTAAATAAAAGATCCAGAATTACGCTCTCTTGCTTATAGTATCTGTTCATAATTATTTTTAATTATTCCCATATTTACATTTTCAGGATGATGCTGAGGCACTGTGTCTCGCTAGCTGCATTACCAGTGCAAGACCAATTTTGGAACGTCAAGGTAGCAATTATTGAAAAGACCGCCATACGTCGTACAGCGAGACGAAACACTAGATATGTCAAGCTTGTTATTGCCGATGAGCAAGTAGATATCTAAACCTTTGGACATAATGTTTTCCTTTTTTCTCGATTATATGCTGTCACACTAATATTTTTTTCGCAGCACACAAAAATGCAGTGTATCATCTACGAACAAGAGATTGACCGAATGAACGATCTATTGCAGCTTTACCACACGTACTACATTGGTCATAGCCAAATTCGCGATCTAAACCAAGCTTGGTCACCGCTTGTAGATTCGCAATATGAAATACTTATTAACAGATCTTCTTATGTGAAGAAGGCTCCAGAGGAAAGCCAACTATCGCTCGAAAATATGTATGAAATATCGCCTTTCAGAACGTGCTATGAAGTCACAGATGTTGTCGCTAATCGAATTAGTAAGTTATCACTATTTAGACATTATTCAAGTCTTGTACTATTGATATATGATTATCTTACCAATTATAATATTATTCATCGAATGCATTTATATTAATTTTTATGCAGATATATTGAGTTCAGTGATTGATGTTTTGGAAACTCACACAACATCCGAAGGCCGAAGATTGCAAGAATTCGTAATTGTCAATCAAGAGTAAGTAACTTTACAAATTTTTATCAATACAAATCTATATCCAATACACACAATGTGATATCTTCACGTAGGCGAAGGCCTATGCGACTAACCTTGTGGGAAGAACATTTGGAGTCTGAAGCACCTTACCTCGTTGAGCACATTCATGAACTACCAATTATCTTGGCTATGAGAGTTTCGGTCAATACCTTCAAAGGTATAGGCACCATTAAATTCGAACATGAACTCTGTAAAATATATTCATTATTTTTATCACTTTATGCAGGAATCTCAGTTGGCACTACGGGTAGCACTACTATACTATATAATCCTCCGATATTGGAAACTATTGAATTGCAGCAATGGTGAGTTCTCTACGTAACCCGTAAAGTAACACATTTTCTTATCTTTCAATTTTCACCCATCAAGCATTATCTTACACGTAATATGACTATTTGAATTCTCTTCGAGGCTGGACGATAACAAAGATTATGTGAAGGAAGCTATCTCTCAACGATTGCACGAAAAAGGAAAGCAAATTATTCAGCGTCCAATATCAGCACAGGTTAAAAAGTTGATCCATATAACGGGCTCACAATACCCGGTAACGATTCATTGCATCGTAATAGTAAGATATAGAACCCTTTCAACCATCCTTATTATTACAAATTGAATCTTCTTATATCTTTCGTAGGTTAAATCTTTCTGGACAGCAGCTACAGCACAAATTGCGGATATAGAGCAACCACTATATCTCATGATTTGCCCAGAATGTCGAAGAAACTGTGGAGCGTTATACAAATGTGATTTCACATGTTTATACTGCAACAAAGAATTCCAATCACCATTGCCAAGGTAAGAGTACTAAATATATATCCTCTGTGCCGAGTAACTCTAGCATACACTATTCGTCTATGCAGGCTACGCTTTCGGATTACTTTATCTGATGAAACAGATAGCATATTGGCGATGATTGAGGAAAAAGAAGCTGAAATGCTGTTAGGTTTTACAGTTGAAGACATAACCGAATACGAAGAAAAGGTACATATGGCATATGAATTGTTTACCAACTAAATCTTCTCAGATACATTTATTTTCATTATTTACGCGTATATATTCAGGAAGGTCAATTCGACGCTCAAGCGATCAATAGCACATTGCAAGGCATGCAATCATTATACCATATAAAAGTATATCAATACCCATCTAGAGCTGGGCCGTCGACTTTGTATACTGTTATCGCTCGACTTTCTACAGCTTCAGAACCGTCTTCGTTAGGCGAACGAACGGAATCATCATCAGGAAAAAGGAAAGCAATTGATTCCCCAGGTCATGATACATCATGCCAAAGTAAAAGTGCAAGGGTTTAACTGTTTTCATGTTCTGCTGTTGTGTTTATAGATAGCACAAGTAACACCCCTCTGTCTTATGAAGTTCAATGCGATCTATGGTGTGTAAGTTTCTATGTAGTATGTTAGATTTTGACCTTGTCTTATAAGGTTGAATATCATCTATGGTGAGTAAGTCTTTATGTAGTATGTTTTATTTGGACCTTCACATCAGTAAATTGGTTAAGCGTGTGCTTCTATGTACTCTGTTACTATGTTAACTATATGCTTCAATTTGCTTTCTAAAGATAGCTGCACTATGTTAACTATAAATTCTGAGTTTAAACTATCTACATTCATATTCCCAAGTATGGACGGGCTGCTATTAACATCGGCCGCACATTGTGCGGCCATGTTCACTAGTATATATATATATATATATAATGTTTGGATGTATGCTCAAACCAGCAAGTCTTTCACGTGGGAATGCATGAAATTGACAGCAGTGCTCGCCCGCATTTAATTTTTTTAGTTTTTTTTTTCAACTTAAAAGGTTAAACAGAAGAATGTTGTATGGAACAAAATGTAAGGTCCTATTCGAATCTGGTTAGTATACGGTTGTTATGTTTGTAATTCTGCAATTTCTTTCTAATTCGTAGGTTATGTAAAACTTGTATAAGATTGAGGAGAATGCTACTTTCTCTAGAAGGTTTCCGTAACGTTGAATATTATAGAAGTATCTAATACCATTCGATCCGACCCACCCCTGCAATGCAACGAATGAAAAAGAAAATTCTTTAGTTTGGTCTAAAGAAAAAAGTGTTGTCAATTTTTTGCCCGAAAACATTGAAAAGCATAATTAAAATTTAAAAATAAAAAACAAATAGAAACTTATATTCAGAAGCCTTGCGATGTTTGAGGCAAATCAAACACGAAACTTCCAAGTAATACTGCTGTTCAGATTAGAGTCAGCCAATAAGAGTTAATTAATTGATGATATAATTAATCATTCATCTCTCTTATCTTTTCAAATTCTATATACACCAATCTCACGCGCCGGAAAATAAGACCAAACATTATGCCACCATCAAGCATGTTCTCCTCCGTCGCCGTGACGGTCCTTATCATCTTGTCAAACCTCCCACCTTCGAGACCCGACCCGAGACTATCCGAATCCGGTTTTTTCTGCGGCAGAGCCGACCCGACCGCAAACTCCACCATCCTCGTCCCTCTCTTCGCGCGCGACATGCAGCAACTCTCCCAGCAAGTGGCCGCCAATCTCTCCGGCCGATCTTCGCTTGAAAGCGAGAACGTCACCATATTCACCCTCACCCAGTGCCACCACGACCTCTCCACCGACGACTGCCTCCAGTGCTACGCCTCCAGCCGCACGCGCCTCCCCAGGTGCCTGCCGTCGCCCTCCGGCCGGATCTTCCTCGACGGTTGCTTCCTTAGGTACGATTCCTACGATTTCTTCAACGAGAGCGTCGATGCGTCGCTCGACGCCGTCAATTGCAACAGCAGCGTTAGCAACGTCGGCGGCGACGACGGCGTTGGGTTTCAGAATCGCGTGCAGCAAGTTGTTAAGACCGTGACTGAGAGCGCGGTGGCGCGCGGAGGAAACGCTGCTGGTGGGAGCGCGAGGGAAGGTGTCTATGCTTTGGCCGAGTGCTGGGAGAGTTTGAGCGCCGGCGCGTGCAGTAAGTGTTTGGTGAAGGCGAGTAGAGAAGTGAACACGTGTCTTCCTAGTAGAGAAGGGAGGGCTATGAACGCCGGCTGTTATCTGAGGTATTCCACGGTTAAGTTCTTTGATAACACGACGGAGATCGGCGCTGCATCTTCTACAGGTGACCATATCGATTTTTTTTTTTATTGCGGGAAAGATAATAATCTATAATCAATTCAATTAGAGGCATATGTTGCTTGTTGATGGATTAATATAGTGCCGGTTCATCTGATTTTGTTGGTTTGTGAGCATTAAATGTGAGAGTAACGTTTAAGTTCTTTTTAATTTCTCGATTTTCAGTTGTTTCTAATTTTCTTTTTATCCAATGTTTAGTTTTGTAATGCAAGCTTGCTTTGTTGGGTATGTTATCTTTTAGTTTCTTGCTATGTTATGTTATGATTCTCAATGCATGATGGCTAAGAAAGTTGAATTCTTGCCCAAGTTGTCATTTTTTTTTAATTATCTTGATCGGACTTTTCTATTCAACTTGTCTTCTGTAAGATGAAAAATATTGATGGTCTGATTCTTACAGGGATATCTAGGACAGGGAAAACGCTGGCAATTTCTTTATCTGTGGTGGCCTTCACCATGATATGTCTCTTTGCGGGCTACTTAATCTACGCTAGACGGAGGAAAAGAAAACTTGGTAAGCTATTGTAAGATTGAAGTAACTGAAAAGTAATAAAAAAAGGTTAACAAAGCTGTGCACACTAATTGCATGCAGCAAGTGTTAATCTTGGGAAAATATCGTACTCTTACAACAAGTCCAATCTGAACTTCAAATACGAAACCTTGGAGAAGGCCACCAACTACTTCGACCCATCAAGAAAACTCGGCCAAGGAGGAGCTGGCTCTGTCTATAAAGGAATCTTACCCGATGGAAAAACTGTGGCTGTTAAGAGACTCTTCTTTAGCACCAGACAATGGGTAGATGAGTTCTTCAATGAGGTGAACCTTATCAGCGGAGTCGAGCACAAGAATCTTGTGAAGCTTCTGGGTTGTAGCATCGAAGGCCCCGAGAGTCTTCTTGTTTACGAATTTGTCCCAAACTTGAGCCTTGAGCAATATCTCTTTGGTGAGTTTTCTCTCTCTTTGGAATAGCTCAAGTGGTTGAGATCACATCCCAAGTAATGATTACATTCTCTCGATTGCCAATTGGTTGTTATCCATAGTGGTCTTTCTGCGTTGCAGATAAGGAGAAGATTCATGTTTTGAGCTGGAAAGAACGGTACAATATTGTTGTTGGAATGGCTGAAGGTATTGCCTTCTTACACGGAGGTTTACCGTTAAGAATCATTCATAGGGACATCAAGTGCAGCAACGTGCTGCTCGGCGAGAATCTCGAGCCCAAGATTGCAGATTTCGGTCTAGCTCGAAGTTTTGCAGCTGACAAAAGCCATTTAAGCACGGGAATCGCAGGCACATTGTAAGGGGAAAAAGAAAAAACAAAATTCAGACACGAAAGCTCCTATTTTTTCTGAAGTTCAACATTAATTTGCATATAAATACAATGCAGGGGATATATGGCTCCCGAATATCTAGTAAAAGGCCAGCTTACGGAGAAGGCCGATGTATACAGTTTCGGCGTGGTGGTTCTTGAACTCATATGTAGTAGGAGGAACAATGCCTTCGTCGAGGATTCGGGATCTCTTCTGCAAACGGTGAATTCTTTATTCCACGACTTCTTGATTTATGAATATGAATCGAAATCCTCAAATCTCAATCACAAAATATTTTTGGGCTTCAGGTCTGGAAACTCTACAAGACGGAGAGGTTACCAGAATCAGTAGATACTAACCTAAAGGGCGATTTCCCACCAACTGAAGCGTCGAAGGTTTTGAAAGTTGGGCTTTTGTGCACACAAGCTTCGCCTTCTCACAGACCATCGATGGCCGACGTTGTAAGAATGCTTACAGAAGAGAACTTTGGCATCCCTGAGCCTAATCAACCTCCGTTCTTGAACACTGCTGCTTTGTCGGTTAATACGAGTCGATCATCTTACAGCGTCAACAGTTCGACTACATCCAATGTGATGGCAGGAGTTGGCCCTTCTAACTACTCCTCGGGCTCGTCTAGTTTTCAGAGTTATGAAGGTCGACCCAGAAATCAAATCCAGTATCTCAGGCAACAGTAAAAATTTCAACATTACCATTTTTGTTGGAATAGCGTTCTGTAAATAAGTTCAAGAGTTAAACTACTGTTCTTACAGGAAAATTTATCTTTACAAGAAAAATGAAAGAATCAGGATAGGGATCAGTATATTGCTGTGTAGAATCTCTATCTTGGTGTTCTCTTTTTGTGTAGATTTGTAGAGACAATACTTTGGACAGAGAGATTGATCGAATGCAAGTAACTGCCAAAATATTATTAATATTGAATCGCCAACATCCCACAACCATTATGGCAACATACGTGATGTGTATGCAGAACAGAATATGACAACTCTTACCATGGGTAAGTTCCAATAAAAAGAAAGACACATTTGATTTGATTACTCGCTAGGGAGTGAAATTTAAAGGAGGATCACACGACACAAAACAGATGTTCATGGGAATTACAGAAGGCTGATTGATGACTGACTCTGTTCTTACTCATCTTCTCTAACAACGGATATTTCACCTTTCTCAAGAAGATCGTAAAACTCCCTGGTTCTTCGCTGGTTGTTCCAATGGTGCATCTTCCAAAACCCACCAGCCACGAGGCCCAGGCTAATGCCGATAAGAATCTCCTTGACTACACTCGGACCCTTGTAAATCACATGGGCAGCCATTCCTTCTTCTGCAGAAGAATAAGCAATTCAAATTTCAATCGAGGCAAAACTCAGGTCTAAGAGTAGAGCAACACATATTGAAGAATCTTTTAAAGGAAATTGATCAAGATATCTGGTTCTTCAGTTTGTGGGTGGATTCAGAGAAACTGGCTACACATATGCATATCCTAAACTGAGAAGAGTTGATACTATGTATGTAACGATCTTCTAGGAAACTAAACAGTTATCAGATGGCAGGTATAGATTACCCTAATAACAACTGACTAGTCAAACACCAGCGCTTCAGTATATGTAAAATCCACAACCCTATCAAGATATCAGCAATTTTTAAGCAATCGAAGCTAGAGTAGGGGGGAAACCGACGCCAAGCAGTGAATCGAAGCCTGCTTTATTGACTTCACAAAAATTCTAACTTGAAACAATCGTGCAGCTCAGAGAGAAAACATACAAAGGAATGGTAAAAAAAAGGTCATTCAAGGGAAGCATCGACCTTAAACGTCGTAATCATACCTTGAAGTCAAGCCGATGAAATACTGTCGAGCTTTCAAATCTATGCAAGCAAGCCCGATGAGAGGAGAACTACTGTAAAGATTTGTCAAAAAGAAAGATTCTGGAGAGGAATAGTCCTCCTAGTCTAGTCTTAGCTCCTCGCTCTTCAGATCGTAGATTTCTTAAATGAATGGACGGTCAGGATACGTTGATGTCCTTTTGTCTCGGCCGTCATTTGGGCTCGATGGACCATTACTTTGGGTCCTTACTTTCCCTACTCAATATTGGGCCATTTGCCCATTTAATGGTAATCAAGACAAATTTTTGTAGATAAAAGATAAAAAAAAATTGCAAGAACGAAATGTAACAAAAGCAGCAAGCTATGATTACGATGAAAACAACCAGCCAAGCAAGTATTGATAAGTCGGTAGTTATCAGATATGTAAGTCCACGTCGTGTTATGTTTGTTGTAACTTGTGTCATTATCTTTTGTTCCAAAACCAAACTGCAATATAGTAAAGTAAGCTAAGTCTGAAATAGAGGCGCAATCTGCAAATACTTGAGAATATAGGGCCTGCAATGCTGCGGAGCTCATCATACTTAAGTTATAGCAAAAAGTTGGAGTCCTCATCTGAAAGTTCGTGTAGAGTAGAGGGGCTTAATGATAAATTTCTTTTAAAAGATGGAACTGGCTGAAGGGACATTTATATATAGAGAGAGAAGCTTCTCACACCTGAGAGGACATAGAGAGACCAATTGAGAAGGAGGGAGGATTAGATAGAGAGGAAAATCAAGCTGGATTTTTCTGATCGAAAATCTCAGAGGCGTACTGTCTATTTTGCAAACCCAAATAATCGAAACCCTAATCGAACCATCATTTCTTCAGGTTCGTTTTCGCTACCTCCCATTCTCAGCTTCACTTTGGTCTAATTTCGATTTATATATGCGAATTGAATGTTTTTATGCAGGCTTTACTCATTTGGCTGTTTTTTTTTCAGCTACAAAAATAAAGTGTTTCTTATTTGGTTTTTTGCGTTCTGTTTATTTGCTTCCTCTTATTGGTAGTGATTTTTCCGCAAATGTTTCCCGTGTGAGGTTTGTGAAATGTGAATGTGAAGTGTTATGAAGGTAACTGGTGATTCATAGGTTGAAACAAGGATGATAGACAAATTAGGGTCTGCTGAAACTCTCAATGAGTGCGTAGAGATTTAGCAGGCTTCTTTTCAGTTGTATATTACAAATCTGCTGGCTTAGATTGTTTTATCATGAGGCAGCGAGACGGATTTATCTACTTGATTTATTTTTTTCAAGTCATATCATGTACATTTTTCATTGTAGAATAAACATTTGCATGCAAATGTTAGAGATTTGAGAAAATATTGAATTAAGATAGTATTTGCTGATCCTCTAAGAACTTCTCCCCAAGGGACTGGAAGTTCTGCTGCTTATTTTTTATGCTAAGTTTTGAATGCTTTGATTGGGCCGCATTCGCTTTCCCGTAGATCCTGCCAAAAAAAGAGAAAAAAAATCGTAATCTGATTTTAAGAAATTCGTCAGTGGCCTGATTTCCCGCGAGATTCAAATTATGATCATGTTTTAACTGTTTCCAAACATAACGTCAGTTTTTTCCTTTTTCCGTTTATATCGTTGGTTGGCCCACAATCTTTTGCTTGATATATTTACCTTTACGTTGTTAATACAATTTCCACTTTCAGGCTGTGGACCTCTTGTCGTTGGAATTGCAGCTCACTCTGATATCATTTATGCCGGAGGGATAATTTTTCCAAAAACAACAGCAATCCCCTTCCTTCCTTAGCTTCTGTTGGAGATGAAGGTTTCTTCTCGAAAGCGTGGCCCTTTATCTTCTGATGTCACTGAGGAACCTGAGGAAACAGGAATTAGTGAGGGTGAAGATGAGGATGATGATCGGAACCATAAGCATCGTAGGAGAGAGGGAAATTCTCAATCTATAGAAGGGGATTCTCTAAATCAAGGTTCAGCAAGAACGTTCAGGAAAAGAAATAGGCCATTTGAAAATGGGTACTCTTTTAGAGAAGGCGATCCCCAATCTGGTGTCGCCTGGAAAAATCATAATGGCAACATGGAGAGGGACTTGTCCTTGAGGCATGAAAAGAGACATCCAAACCAGGTCCCATTTTATAAAGCTTCCTCAGATTGGAACCAAAGAATGAGGGTGAACCCAATGTCTGGTGAAACTGGCCCTGCTAGGGGCAGGGGAAGAGAACCTGTTTCCTGGGACACTCACGGCATGGTTGATGCTGCATCTCAAGTCATACATCCTGGATATGTTCCTTCTGGTGTGCTTACGGGAATAGGTCTCCCTAATGTATCAAATTCACCCAATATACCATGGAATGGGTTTGGATTATATCGTGGAATTCCAAGCAGTGGGATAGACACAATTCACCCCCTAGGTTTACCAGGAGCCCTGAGGCCTGCTATTGGTCCACCATTGAACATCAGGATGCCACGGCAGCGATGTCCAGATTTCGAGGAGCGTGGTTTTTGCTTAAGAGGAGACATGTGTCCTTTGGAACATGGTTTTAATCGTATTGTTGTTGATGACGTTCAGGTTTGACTAATCCTTTATTATGGTTTATTCATTAATGCATTTGAATCAATCAGATACACTTGCTTGATTACTTGATTTGATTCAGATACTCGCATGCCTCATTGTGAGACAGTTATCTCGCATTGCATATAAGTTGTAACTGTGATAAAACCAGTTGATTATAGGAAGCAAATAAATCCATATATGACTTTAATCATGTCCAGAAATTTAACCACTGTAAATCAGTTTTGTTTCATTCTGAATGTCAGATTGGTGCCATTTCTACAGGTTGACAGATAGACATGAACTAATCCAAGTATAAGTTCTTTATAATGTTAATGATAAATGACTCTTCTCAGAAATTTGGTAGGCACAGAGTAAGATTTATTTGAACAATCTATTGTGTGCTGAATTCTCGTTCTGTTTGTCTGAAACTACAGAGCCTTTCGCAATTCAATCTTCCTGGTTCACTTTCTGGGTCACAACTTCTGGGTCCGCCTGGACAAGGATCTTTGCCCGTAACAAGTGGTGGATCTAGTATATTGGGGAGTATTGATGGATTGGGTCTGAATAGTGGTCGCTATGAGGCATCGGACGTTTATGATCCAGACCAACCTTTATGGACTAATGATAATCCTGGACCAGCTTTTAATCAGTCAAATATTGACATAACAGGGTCTTTTCTTAATAGAAACCCTTCTAATAACATTGAATCTTTAGAAGGATTTGGCGATGAGCACTCTTTGAGAATATCAAGCACTAGAGGATCTCAGAGCCTGCCTTCTTGGGGTAGAATAGGTGGTACCAATAGTAGAACAGGAGCCAAGGAAACAATTGATTCTGTTGAAACATCCTCTACCTATGAAAGGGGCATAAAGAAAGAGGAGGAACTAAACGCAAATCTTACAGATGGTCCCCATCAAGGAAAGTGGACAAATGCTTCTGAGAATAAACCACCAGTGAAAGGTTCATCATTCAAGCATCACGACAATTCGGTTCACAATATTTGGAAGCCATCTCAAAAGGCACAGCGTACTTTATTTGTCAGTGGAATTCCTCTTAAGGACAACAAAAGGGAAGCTCTACTTTTGCATTTTAAGAAATTTGGTGAAGTTATAAGCATTCATATTCCCATGCAAAGTGAACGAGCTTTTGTTCAGTTTTCCAAAAGACAAGAAGCAGAAGCAGCACTGAAGGCACCTGATGCAGTAATGGGCAACCGATTTATCAAGCTTCTTTGGGCCAACCGAGATAATGTGCCGGATGCTACTATAAGTGGCAGCAATACTGTGGCAATTACTCCTCATGGAGTGGCACTCACCGCTGGCCTTTCTCTTGATAAAAGGAAAGAAATTTCTAATTCTGCCACTGACAAAGATGGTAATGCCCATGCTTTTGGTTCTCAAGACTTTGTTCGTGATCATCCCAAGCCAACTATTGCTAGTAGTGGTTCGCCTCCTCAACAAAAGAAATTGGATAGCTTAGGGATTTTGAAGGAAGAGCTTCGAAAGAAACAAGAGATACTCGAACAGAAACGAAGTGAATTTAGGCAACAGTTAGACAAGCTTCAAAAAAAAGTAATCCTAATTTCTTATTTATGGAGATTTCTGTTATACTTATAGCTGATAATGAATCGATCTTGTACACTTTTGCTTCCTGTTACTGGTACAGTTGGAACAAAACATGCTTTTGACTGCTCTTGTTGATACGTTATGATATCTTAACTTTTTCGACCTTTTTTCAGGCTGCAGGTTCCAATGATGTTGCACAATCCGAATCTCCTAGAACACTTAAAGTTCAAATACCTCTGGTTCACGGGAAACCCAAAACTGCAAAAAATTCACCGAGGAATTTTATAAAGACTCCAAGCACCGTCTCCACTGGACCGAAGGTTGTGGCTCATACGTCCACCTCTAATCCAACGGCATCTGTACAAGAACCCGTGAGGCCTACTCGACCCTTGCCCTCTCCTTGGGCTCCAATTGGAACAAACAGATTCAAACTGGACAATCGGCCCACAGCTTTCAAAGTTGGACCGCCACTTCCTGCTGGCATGGCAAATGTACTTTCTGGTCTCTCTATTCTAAATTTACCCTTTTTCTTTCATCATAATTTTTGTAGTGTCATGAACGCTGGTTTTAGAATTTCCCTTTTAAAACCTGTTATCTTTTTAATGCAAATGTTTCATAGGTTGCTGCTTTAAAAGATCACTTCTCTACTTTTGGAGATCTTTCTTCAGTAGAACTTGATGAGCCCAAGCATCAAGAAAACAATGACGGTTCACTGCAATCCCTTGATGTTTCTGCTTGTGTGTATTTTACTACAAGACGCCCTGCTGAGAAAGCTTTCTTGCATGGTAAAAGCTGGCAGGGTCACATGATGCAGTTTAAGTGGCTAATACCATCTAATAATGCTGCTAAGGAAGGTCATATTGCTTCAGGGAATTCATTATGTGCTCCTAAAACAATACCTGGTGCTACTGGCAATGAAAATGTTGAGTCAACTTCCACTACCGAAGTCCTGAAATCTATTGCCTCAGAATGTGGAGAACCCGGGCATCCGATGAATGAGGGTGATGCTGAATCTCTTGAACAGAATAGAGATCCTAAATCTACTTCAGCATGTTCATCTTTTGAAAAACAGCATTCTCCAAGCTCCTGATTGAGTTCTATGTTTAGGTAAACTGATAAATGATCTTTATTTTGTTTTCTTTGTTCGGTGTTTGGGAAATGTAAAGCCTAATTGGAATCTTTAAGACTGTTAGCTTCTGAGATAGGAGCAACCTTGTTGCATTGTGTTTCTTATAGATATATATCTTCAGCAACTGATAACGTACTTGAAAGTTTGTTTTTGCGGATAGACTGCGTAGATGGAAATCCTGCATGTTTCCTCTATTCGTTTTTTGTTGAATTTGACTTGACTCGATAATGCAATGCAAGCAAACCTTCTCGTAGTGTAGGTGCGTGCGATGGCTTTGTTAAATGTGAAATTGGTTTACATAAGTTACACTTGGTCATTCTTCATCACAATTGAGGAACAGATCCTTACTTTATGGTGGACACTAACTAGGTAACTAACGAACTAACAAAGAAGCAGCTATGTGATGTTCATGCTTGCAAGACTGAGCTGTTTCTCAAGGGGAAGAAATGCTTTGAGAGATATGCATGCACAGTGTATCACTTGCAACAAATATCCCCCAATCTCATTCTCACTATCGTCAATTGGCTGCGAATATGGATGATAATGGTCAACGCCGACGTTCTTGGCCCAATCATATAATCGTTGTGTTGCTTTGCAAAGATATGATGCCACAGATTCCGCGATTATCTCCCATTCAGTGCCCAAAAGGAGAGAAGATAGAGCCACAGGGAGGTCATTCAGCACCATGTATTTATTGGCAACCAAAATAGGCATATATTTGCAGTTTATGCCACATAATAGACCGATAAATCGTACGACCTGAGAATTATATAATGGATCAGGAAACAGCATCATATGTCTGGCGACTTGAGTCATCATGTGCTATAGCTAGTAATGCATATGGCTGATACTTTTAAAGTAAACTGAAGTAGGCACAACACTGAAATAGAAATGTTTGGTTCATACCGTTGAAGGGTAGCGTGACACGCAGAGAATCTCTGTTGCGTCAACAAGCCATTGCCTTCTAATATCTTCACTACTATGTTGCAGCGTGATAGCGACGTCTACTAGAATGTTCCAGATAACTAAGATCAATCGCAACAGTGAAAATCGAGTCATTATAGTTTGACTGCGCTGACAATGGGTCAGGGTTGGACCCTACACCATAATTTAGTAATTGGTAAAACTTACACTCAGAATTGATATCCAGGAAATAGGCTTTCAGTTTTCCGAGCTCTGACAACGGGATAGAAGATACTCGAACGAGTGCAGCCTTTGCTTTAACCTTCGACAAATGTGCAGTGACTAGAGTTTCCTTTTTGAAATCTGCATCCAAAATCTGCAGAGCAAAACTAACAAAGTATTCAATAGATTCAAATGGGATCCAGAACAATACGATGCATCTCATTATCAGACTCAGTCTCAATGCATATTATTTTAAATGTAAAACCAAGAACATAACGAAATATTGAAACGGCACCTGTAGAAGTCCCGATAACCACCCCCACCTAGCCTTGCTAAGACATGTGATTGCTTCATCCCATTCCCTGTTAGAATCCCCCAGACATGATTTTGTTGCACACGGCAACATTGCAAACATAACTTCCATGCATCGCTCCATGTTATATGAATAATCCGAAACCTCATGCGATGATTCATTCAGACACATGCTCAAGCCTTTCCAGCATGAAACACGTAACGAGCTTCTTTTTTCCTCTGTGTACTGATCAGAGCAAATGGACCAATTGAAGAAGCGAGCCACGTCATCAAAAAGCTTTGCGACTCTAGCCTTCGAGAATATTTTAGAGAGGTCCCCAAGGTGCAAAAGCATTACTGATTGGAGAGTCAACTCAAGTGTCTTGAACCTGGAGAGGTCAGACAAGTCATCGAGGAAACCAAGAATAGAGTTGAACTGGTTTGCGTGGGCTAAAGAGAATATAAAGCATTCCTTCCTCAGAGTATCCTTTCTAAAGTCTATATCTTGGGAGAGTGTTTTCGCAACCTGATCATATTTCATGCATCGTCTGACTAATGCTCCCCAATCAAATACCGGGAGTCTTGGAGCACGTGACAGACACCGAACAATGAAAATTGCCTTTGAAATATTGGCATCAATCTGAAATTCAAACAGCCGAAAAAGAAAAGCCTTGAGATAGAGAAGAATATTTAAAGCTGATGAAAGAATTGGAAATAAGCTATTTCAATTATTAGGAACGATGTACAAGAATAATACGAAAGAGGAATTGGTCTTTGTTTCACGAACCAACCAATTGGCAACAACAAATTCAAACTAAGTTACATCATTCTCGAAGTTACCACAAATGAATGAGTCAAGGTAAAACCTACCTCAGCGAGATTCATCTGCGTAAGCCACATAGAGAGCTTCATGACCAAACTATCTTCCGCAATTCCCTGGGACAAAGACATATGAGTCCCTGCATTATCCTCATCCATCAAAGTCTTCTCGCTACTGTATTCTCCACTAAGTACGAAATGTCTTAGTAATGAAATTGTCCATGCTGCATAATGTTGTAGCTGAGGATCATCAGCATTTTGTGCAATAAGAAATATCTCTTGAATGAATGATTTCGCCTCAGCCTCCATTGCATGATTTGACAGAATAGGACCTAACAAACGTGAAGATTCCTGCAGTACAGAAGGAAGCTTCAGTTCAGATAAAAGGAGAAATGGATCACGCAATGTATAAGCAGAAACATTACATATCAGTTTGATCACACACTCTTATGAAAGTTTGAACTTGAAATTCTCCATTAATTCATATACTTAGTATTGGTAACATGGTTGTGGCCAAATAGAAGTGACAATGAAAAAAAAGCTATCCTTGTTTCAAGGAAAACCACCAGAGCATCTTCTTTCATTACCCGTTTAGTCAACAATCTGTAACTTTCACCAATAGCAGTCAGACAGCAGAAAGACAATGGCGATTATTTTAACAGCGCCACAGCGGATCCATATATCATATCACGAAAGGAAACATAACTTCTTCATAAGTGCGAACAGGAACATTCAAGTAAATCGATGTTGCCAACCTTTTGATCGAACTTGCTATAGAATGTTGGTGTAAATAGGGACCGACTCAGCATCCCAGCACCAGCACCCATGGCATTTACAACTCCAAGCATTCCTCCTAGATGGATCAACGGTGGATGAGGAGTTGTGTAAGCTCCTCTAAATAACTCCAGCAATCTTTTGACTTCATTGACGTCTAAGGAGTGCAGCCGTGCATTCAACACAACAGAAAGTATGCTTCCAGCTCCAGCACAAGAAGCCATCAGAAAGCTCTGATAGAAGGAATCAGATCTTTCGACAGATAACAGATGGGATATCAGATCCGCATAGTCACTAATGATGCAGTCCAACTCAATATTGTCGATCAGTTCTACATTCTGGCAGAAAGATGCTATAGTTGGTATTGCCAAACATGCTCCGAGAGACATCATTTGCCGACATCTTTCTCAGTCAGAGGTTCTGTGTTTGGCTTAGCAAGAATCCATGACATAAGCAAGGATTTCAAATAATGAACTGCACCATGATCCCCTGCTCTATATATTGCCTCGAGAGAGTTCCCTAAGCCAATTATAGGCCCAGCGACACCCCATGTATCCTCGTCCAGTCCATCAATGTGCTTCCTCTGTTGCTCGACAAATTTTTTAGAGCCTGAATTAACACGTTCTGAAGGAAAATATGCATCTAACTTGTCTAGAATACCAGTTGATGATGCTCCAGTGGACTGGTATATCATCTCAACTAAAGTCCTGACTATTTTTCGTAAAAGCTCATCTTCCTGCGTTTTTAATGAATCTCTTTCATTAGCATCGGGATTGACTCTAGTTAGAAGATCATGGCAAGAGTAACCCAGTCCAATACCACATGCTCCTTTCACAAGGTTGCTGTTGCTAACGGATGCCACCTGTAAATCGCGAACTTAACATGATTGTTATGGCAGCACATAACTTGTCAACAAGCTAAGCTATGCAACATATCAGAAAAACTAATATCATCTTCCACAAACAAATATACATCTTATGTAGTTCGTGAGATGCATAAAGGAGACTCATACAATTTTGCAATGATTAGGCTAAGTAATCGAGCATCAAACATGAATCAATTTAACTACAAAGTTGTAACAGTCAATCAAGTAGATTATCCAGCGATGCAACATTTTGTAGGTAAAGCATCAGTCAGTTTTAACAAGTATTAATCTATGTAGTGAAGAACGCCAACTCCAGCATGAAACATAAACAATCCCAATTCCCATACCTCAAGAAGAGTATTAATAATATTGAATTTCTGCTCATGATCGGTCATGTGCAAGCAACTTGAGATCAATCCAAGAGAAATGGCCGCTGACCACTGCCGATATTCATGCTCATACTGATACAGCCAATTTAGCAAGAACTTTGAAGCCATTGACTTAACCGTGTCTGCTGAAGAAGCTACAACCTGCATAATGCAACAGAATGGAGCAATATGAAAGACATGTAGTAGTATAATGGACTTCTGGAAAAAAAGAAAAAGAATTTTAATAACAAGAATTTTAATGGACTTGGGATAAAATAACCACACGGTCTTCCTCTTACTTTACGTCTAGCTCATATTACCTTCATTCATATGAACTCTGATTTTGCTTACGCTAACTGATAATAGGGAAGAGCGGACGGAACTCCAACATTCGAACATTTTCTTTCAATCAAAAAATTTTATTATATGTTGGGAATAATTTAATGCTGCTTAGGCAATTACGGGTTACAAACAGACAAATCATGCTGTAATTTCATCAATAGCACTAATATTATGAGGAACCAGGCCAAGAAACAATTTCAAATATATAGCAACGTTATGCTACTACCTCTCTTGCAAGGGAAATACATACAAATAGTAAACATCTAAAATACTAAAGTTATGTGCAAGAGAAAGTCTAAAAAAGTTTACAAGACAGAGCGCTCCAATGGCGAGGGCAATATTCTCCGCCGATCGTGGAACTGCTGATTCCGCTAACTTCATCAGAATCTGCATATAATGACAGGAATCCAATAGTTCCAAAGAACGTCACTGATACTGAGGTATATCATGCATGCTAAGGCTAGGAGAACACAAAACCTGTAGAATATCATTAGCAGCTTTCAGGAGATTATTGTCCCACTTGTTCCGACTCTCCTTTGCTTCAAAAATTAGGACGCAAGACTTCATCCATCTTCTCATAAAAACTTTCCAGGATTCCAAAGAGATCATGGCAAGCAAAATATTCCTTGAGAGCTGTAGCGAGCCAGATATCATCAAGGTTGCATACTCATATTTGTTATGAACATCCTGCAATGTTCGCAGGAGAAATCTAAAGGTCCTGAAGCTCCAAAAGGACAGCAGGAATAAAGATTATAGGTCATCTCACTTTTAGGTGATGTTGATCCTTGATATCTTTATGAGAAGGAAGGCAGAGTAGAGCTGCACCAGGTAAGTTTTTAATCCTCTGACTGTTTCCTGCACAATAACCCGATGAAAAGGTGATCCTCTATTGGAACCTATGATATTACCCGTAAACCAGCGTGGTTCATACCTGAACTAAAGATAGACTCTGGGACAATTTCTAACAATTTAACAGTCTTGCTTACAGAGACACCTTTCTGTTTGGCAAATCTTCGTCTCGTCCTACAAAAACGCGTCAAAGATTATCAATTATGATCTTCAGCATGTTTTCAATAACACAATAGACAGATTTTCCTAACATGTGGTCATAGTTTATAATTCGGACTTCAAAGTCTTCAAAATGCGAAATCATATGGTGACTAGCATGAGACATGAGAAACTCCATGTTCCTAGAACTGAAATCTGGTATACTTCCTGAATATGCGCCACCTATAAAGAAATGATATGCACTAAGAGGTAATACTATGAAAAAGATAAGTAATGGCAACTTTAAATATTTAAATAGATTGTTAAAGATAAGACATAACGCATGAATCCATTGATTTTACATCATATTGTGATAGTGCTGCGATAGCAGCATCACGAGCTCTTTGCCACAAAGAACCACGATAAACTTCTCCACGTGTGGCCGCAATATCCCATAATATGTTCACAACATTAGTAGCCGCTTCAGGGTATGCTTCAGCATCCATTGCCCCCAATCTCAAAAGAAGAGATAGCCTAGTAAGCAGGATAAAGAATTAAATCTTGCAGAATGATGTGAAGGTGTGAAAGAGAGTATAAGAAGTTTGCAATGGCATGAACGGATGGATGGACTTAATTTTTCACGTAAGAAAAATTAAACAAAAAAGTGATAAGAGAACAAAAAGTGACTGAGGTAGCAAAATAAAACTGAACTTGTTAGAGAAAATAACACATAACACATCACGATCTAGTTATAAACTTATAACCCTATAAATAGTGACCACATTTTTCCTCAATGTTAATAAACCACAGTGAAGTGACATTCTTTCTTTAGTACTTGGTCTCAAACATTTTTCTGATCTAAGCAGATAATTGAAGCAACAAGACATAGACAAAGCCTTGCAGCATGTGATATGATATATACGAGGAACCAGAGAAGGCGTTACTCGAGCCTGCAGAAACAAGGGTAATTTCTTGCCTTCAGGAATCTACAAATTCCATCAGTAAACTAATATTTGCACGAACTTAGACGGGATAGAACAATAGTTCTCTTACAAATAAGTATAGTATGGCAATTGGGCAATACCCATAAGAAACAACAGCATCTTCAGAATAGTTCCATGTATGGTTTCCAATCACACTCCAGGCAGTATAAAAATCTGGACAGAGAACACAATTAGACAAAACAACCACAAAATATCAATCAATCGCAGCATATTTGTAAGGAGTAAATAGACTATTTCACATCTTCAATTGACTTGTTAAATAGATAATTCGAATAAGTCATTACTTAGTAGGTAAGAAAAGCCAACCAACTTAGTAAAATAGCCAACCAACTTAGTAAAATACCAATTACATCAGCTTCACATAAATGGCCAAGACTTTGTAATCCAAGTGACTGAACCAAAGGATCATGGTGTTCGATACAAGCCTGTGGATTAAAACAAAGTTATTGAGGAAGTGCCGAAGTGGATACCACAAGAATGAAATATCACGAGATACAGGTTGAAGATACCTCCACAGATAAATAATGTCCACACCCCTGTCAGGATTTCTTTTGCAAACATCGAGAACAGAAGCAGCTACACTGATATAAATGTGTTCTTCAGATGCATACTGTGCTAATGCGCCTGGAAGCAAGATTCTCTATAGGCCCAACAATAAGAAAAGTTATGTTATCGCCATTCAACAATTCAGAAAGGTTAAGTTCAACAATTTAATTATGACTTTTAATACATTGTTTCAAGTACATACGGCCAGGGTCATTGACAAGCAAATATAAATCTTATAAGAGAAGTAATAATAAATTATCTTGCCTGCAAGTATCCAAAAACACGATCATTCATCTCCCAAGTCCTGCACATGGAGCGTATGGCAGTAGCTTTGATGACACTGGAAATACAAAAAAAAAGTCAGACCCAGGTATATAAGAAAATGAAATATTAGGCTAAATGAAAAAGCGCGTAGAAATATGAAATTCGTTATTTTAATTTCGAGTGAATTACACGCATAAGATAAACAGGCTAAGCATTACCTCAAACACCAATATTATACACAGCGATTGAAACAGATTAACAGAAACACAAAACAGGTAGAGTAGATAACATACGGATTCATATCCTTGAGAAGCATAGGCTGAAGAAACTGAAGTACCAGTGGAATCATGGCAGGGTGTGAAACCAGTGGGGGAAGCAAATCCAATAGTTTAAGCTGCACCAGAGATTGAAAATAACAAATTTTAGAACCCAAAACAAATAGAAACGTAACCTTGCTCGTCAAGATGAGGCTGTGCTCCAAGTTTCCGATTAAAGGCAATATCTAACACTAACCATCATATCATCGATGCCATTAGCTTTGTGCGCTGAGAATAAATGGTTGTAGAATAGAAAATTAGCAACATAGGCACACCAAGTTTTGGTTCAACACTAATTCCAGAACCCAACAAGTCGGCAGCATGAATTCTCTTTTGGTGTAAAAGGAGTATGCTACCAAACGAACAAAGTATTGTCGGCATTTCTGCTAAGAATAAATCAAAGAAATGACTTAGCAACATGAAGTTTTATAACCAGTGGCTCCGAATGATCCACATAAAAAATATAGGGAACTAATTAACCAGTCAAAAATAATTCATCAGACTGACCAAGAGGGACAAAAGAGTATGATTTGCAAAAGCTATTGAACAGTAGTCCTTTGTGGATGAAGTCCAAGTTCTTAGGCCACTGTACCCATCATCAACACTGACTTGGTTTTAAAAACTGAACTAACGTAGCAACTACGAAGAAATGAGGGTTCGTCCTGCAAATGACGGGAATGGACAGCAAAGTTCTAATGTTAAAATCCTGACAATAATATCAACCAATTATTCCATATGGAGGGAAGTCTATTGATAATTATGGTGCTGATATGTTATCGCATAACTACATGGTAAGAAAGCTAATCCCTTTATGGTGAAAAGAATACATATCAAACATGGAATTGAAGCTAGCGGCATATGGTTTCAACCAATGTTTAAAAAGCGCAAAGCGTAGTGTGTCGCGTTTAGTGCCGGTAGCGCGTAGCGTAAATAGCGTAGCGCATTGCGTGAGTATTTCAGATAAGCTAGTATAATACAATAAATTATAAGAATCTATAATAAATTAAATATTGTCACTTTTTATCTCATATTGTAGTTACGAGACTAAATAATCAATATTTTCTCTAGAAGTTCAATGAAATAAAAATAAGGTACAAGTAATTGATTAAAATCTAAAGTTTAAAATATATGAACGTTGTATAAAAAGTTTATAGAATCCAACAATAAATAGGGAATAAATTGGTTAATCTTATATTTATCGAAAATTATATTGATATAAAAATATATGATATGCATGTCATTATGATCGTCATGAAATAAGGAATAAATTGGATAGCTTATGTATTTTTATCATATGAACTAGTCAAACTAAGGACGCTTTAATTATTCGGTGGAAGTTTAAATAAAAAGAAAGTAAAAATAAAAAAAATTATGCAATAGCCACGTGAACTCTGCAAACGGTCTTCTTCTACAAATATTTCAGTTTTCGACGGGTTTTTGCGACGGATGTACCGTCGCTAAGTAGAAAATTCAAAAAAAAAAATAACGCGAAATAAAAAACGCGTCGACGCGTTTTCATGAAAAATAACGCGATCGCGCGCCTCGACGCGCGCGATGCAACGCGTTTTAAAACAATGGTTTCAACAAAAGAACAGAAGGTGATGGGGATATGATTAAGTACGAAATCATACAGGTGATAATGATTAACTAACAGAAAAATTCAATTTCATCTATGATTGCAGATATTTTCAAGAAAAATTTAGAAACTTCAAATTGAACTAACTTGGTATATATCAGGTTTAACTAATGAAAAGGTGACAGCTCAGATAGGCAAACAGAAGCAAATGTACTTTTTCCATCCAAGTAAATTACATAATACCTCAAACCACAGATTCCTCAAGAATCTAAAAGCAATCTGACCAGAAGTATGACCGAGAGGCAATTTTCATCCACCAATTTTTTATCCCTAGGAGCAATCAGTAAAGATATTCCAATGTTTCCTAAAAGAGATAGAATGTCGACGGCCATTTTCTTAACAGATCGTGATGGAGATGAAACAAGTGCAAGTGCAGGAAAGATGAACAAAAACTGCTTCATCCAGCTCGCTTGAGGTAGCATGATTTGCTGCAAAAGCAGGTAAAATTGCCATAAGCAATTCACAGGAGAAACATTTGAACTAAACCTTCCCCAATATGATCAAAACTACGACTATAAGGATACTGCAACATTCATTTTATCGTAAAAACTATTGCTGTGTCTAGAGACAGGGAAGCAAGGCCTGCAACTTTCAGTTGATGATGGGAATAATCTAGCAGGAACACAAAAATTGTTTTGAAGTACGTATTCACCACAACAGTGAACGCGCATTAATCTAGATAACTAAAGCAGAAACCGAGTTACCATTTTCGCTTTTCCATGTCAAGAGTAATAGAACGACTTTCATAATGGCAAATGATCGTGCTCAAGCTCTGACTGTAGGAGAATTGAGAACAAGGATAACAGCACTGAAGAAAGCTCAGTCTTATAACTAAGACCGAGTTCCTTCTGAATAGAAAGCAAGCGCCTTGATACACCTATTGTTTTCTCAACTCCAGCAGAACACTGGCGAAAGTCTCGATGTTGTGATAAAATAGCTTCCACCAGCGTTATGCCACACAAACGTGCTTCATTGACAGCTGATGAAGATGACAGCGAGAATGCTATGTCATGAGTTCGGCGACACCACAATCAAATGAGTACTAGAATTGTAACTAATGGAAGGAACAGTGCACTACGATTTAGGAATACGAGCCAAAATAACATACAACTATGGACATACCCAATCCCATGCCAACCAAGTGCCTCAAAACCACCACATATGCATCCACCAAGCATTCAACAATATACAAGACACTTGTAACTTCCTGTAGATAGGGTCAAAGCAGCAAGAGTCACTTCATATAGCTCATCGTAGTAGACCAGCTACAACTTTCCAAAGATAATCTTGAAGACAAGTCACGGACTGCCAAACAATTGATAAAAAAAAAGAGAGTAAGGTGTCGAGCTTTTCATACTCACTTCAGCATTCGTACAAGGGAGATATTTCAGAGTCCTTGTCAGTAACTTTATCGGCGAAATGGCCTCTATTGGTGAAGAGCAGCAAAATGCAACCATTGCAGAGACTATGTTCTTCGTAAATGTGAAACTAGAACTGAACTATAACTTGTAACAAATGAATAATTCAAGAACGGCCTCAAGTATTCACATGCAGCCTCCATTCCAAGATGCTTACACTTCGTAATGAAAAGAATTATTTGCTTCACAAGCTCGTCTTCCACTTTTGTCCCGCAAGAAAGTATCTGAAACCCAGTATGAATTCATGTTTTATATACACTCCTAATAGAACAAAGGATGAGTTTTGGTCGTAATAATCAACAATGAAATAGACGAAAAAAGAAGCGAAATATATAAATTCACACCCCCAACGTCTCCAATGACGACTCCATCCTTTCATCTGAATGATAACTCATTTCGGTGACCCACATTAGTCAAGGCGACTTGACATACTTCACAAATATCATACATAGTGTAAAAATCTATCTGCTACAAGTTCATGGGCGATAAAGAGGAGTCTTGGGAATGGTAGCTTACTCTTACGAAGGGGTGATTTTGGGATGAGGATTCGAATCTCTTCTCCGTAAACCCAGTCCTGCATAGAAACCCAATCGATTTAACGTAAAGACCCGTAAGTTGCGGGTCCGAACAATCTTCTAGCGCAGATTGCAGCTCCAAGAAGCCAACGGATATATCCAGCTTGGCGTCCTTTACGAGAAGACACAGCCCGCGCGTTGACTGCTCAACAACTGCCGGCGATGACGTGGCGCGCAGGCAGCGGCTGATAGCCTGGCGTCCGGCATCCGATGGCTGAGCTAAAAACTTGTCAAAGATCGCAATTACGGCGAGCTTTTGGAGAGATGGTTGGGGAACTCGAGTTTCTCTAGAAGCGATGAGTAAGAAGGATGATCCATACTGAATTGTGCCTTTGCCTGCCTGCCTCTCCAACGTCTCCTACTTGCTTTGCTTCAGCTCAGGTGGTAATTTATATTATTTTTTTATTATTTTTCTAAAAAAAAATATATTCAAATCATCTACAATATATATGGGTGGACGTCTACAGTCCATTCAAATCAAATCCACTCTCGTTTTTGGGCACAGCCCAACCAATAAAGCTTACTTGATGATTCTTATTCTAATAAGTAGTATATTGGAACTCTTTTTTTTTTTTTTTTAATTCAAATGGAAGGGGGATACCTACGGAAAAGAACCCGACAAACCCGGGTTCATAGTCATATTTCTAGGCCAGGTGGTCCCAACTCTGTCTTGTTCTAAGAGCGTAACAATTTCCGTAATCGGGGTGTCAAGTCGTTGCAATGCACAACCCAAGCCACTCTTCGCTAAAACATCCGCTGATTTATTAGCTTCCCGAAAAATGTGAGCGATGTGAATTTGCCAAGAAAGTCGTAGCATTTACGGATGCGGGAAATAATGTCAAAATCCCGGTGAGAAAAGGATGATTCTTGGATACAAGTCAGAGCATCCCGACTATCAGATTCAAGGGCAACATTGGTAAACGCATCTCCAGGCAAGTTGAATACCAAATAGTATAGCTTGGAGTTCGGCTCGAAGAACCGAACAAGGCTCAATCTTCCCATTGAAACCACGGACCCATCGGCCATGGGTATCACGGATAAGGCCCCAATACTAGCATTACCTGCATAAAATTCCTGTTGAATGGCAGCATCAACATTAATTTTGTAGGTATTGATACCTGGTTTATTCCATCCAACGTAATGTAAGGTAGACATGAACTCGGGATCATGCTCTTGTACTGACCAGGCTTCGTCTACTCGACCTCTCAAAGTGACCATCTCAAAGTTTGGGGTCGTCACGTAGTCTTCATGGACAACTTTGTTACGTCCTTGCCAGATTAGATTAATAGTTTCCGTGAAAATAGTGGACCAATTGGCATCCCAGTCCAAGTTGCTGATATCAGAGGAGAGGTTCCAATCGACCCAATCTTTAACTCCCAGTGAAAAGAAAGTGGCGTGATGATGCGGGGCAACTAGGTTGCGCCAAATGTTGGTAGCCCATTCGCAATCACGAAGAGCATGAATGTTACTTTCCTCATCATGCTCGCAAACCCCGCATGTAGCATCCGAAGTGATTCCTCGACGATGCAAGTGAGCTTAGAAAGAATTTTGTTGTGACGCAAAAGCCATATCAAGAATTTTCGTCGATACGCCCCTTTGATCTTCCATATGCGTTTCCAGTGTTTTTCCTCTGCACCGTGAAAATCCTCATGAAGCAATAGATTGTATGCACTTTTACAAGTATAGAGGCCGGTCGCCGTATGTCTCCAAATAGGTGTATCTCTGACTGTGTTGAAATCATTTAAGTTGATGATTCTCAAGTCATGTTTGATATCATTAGGGAGCTGCGACAGTTCAGCCCATTTCCAACCATGAACAGGGTTCCAATAGCTAGCAACGAGCGGTTGATATCCTCTTCAGAAATAGGGTGAATGAGGCGTTGAAGGAAATCAGAACTGCCCAACCAATGATCTGTCCAGAATCTAACGGTAATGCCATTGCCAACCTTCCAAGAAATTCCTTTTTCGAGCATTGGGAAGGCAGATTGGATACTCCTCCAAGTATGGGAAGATCTACATCGAGCTCGATCTCTTGCGCCAAGAATATATTTATGTCTAACCACTTGAACCAAAGCTTAGATTCATCTTTGATGAGTTGCCATCCTAATTTTCCTAAAAAAGCCAAATTGGACTCTCGAGTTTTCCGCAAACCTAACCCACCGTTAAGCTTTGGTTTACAAATTTGATCCCAAGAAATATTGTGAATCCGTCTAGCCTCGTCAGAGCCCCCCCAAAGAAATCTTCGATTAACTTTGTCCACTTCGTCGCATATACTAACAGGTATCTTCGAAGTCTGCATATAATAAGAGGGAATGGTGGAAGCGACGGCCTTAACAAGAGTAGAACGACCAGCCAATGAGAGGTGCTTCATTTTCCATCCTTTGAGAGTTTTTTTAACTTTGTCAACAATGAAACAATAATCCTTCTTTAGGACCCGAGAATGGTGAAGCGGTGTTCCTAAATAACGACCTAAGTCCTTAGTGATGGACAGCTCAGCACTTCTGGCGATATTCCTTGCAAGATGACCAGATACGTTAGGAGAGAAATAAATTCGAGATTTAGAGATATTCACCGATTGACCGGACATATTGCAGTAATTTTTAAGAATATCCCGAATAGCATGAACTGAGAGGTAGACGCCTCCCGAAAAGGATAAGATCATCAGCAAACATTAGGTGAGAAACGCAAGGGCCGGTACGAGATGTCGGGACAGACTTCCATATGCCTTCTCCAACAGCTTCGTTAATGAGAGCCCCTAATTTCTCAACACAGAAAACAAAAAGATAAGGAGATAGGGGGTCCCCTTGTCTTAGACCTCTTTTCGGATTGAACCCCTCAGTTATCTCGCCGTTCAAAGAAGGAGAGCTTGGCTGAAGAGGTACAATCCAAGATGAGGTTAACCCAAGACACGGGGAAGTTCATTTCCTGCAAAATGTTTCTCAAGAATGACCAATCAATCTTATCAAAAGCTTTTTCAAAATCAATTTTAGCAATAAAATAGCCTTTTTCACCTCTAAGAAGATTCATACCATGAATAACTTCTTGAGTGATTATAATATATCTATAGTTTGACGACCTTTGATAAAACTGCTCTGGGTTTGAGGAATTAAAGTATTCATCAAAGTTTTAAGTCTGTTAGCCATAGTTTTAGTGACGATTTTTAAATAACATTGCAAAGACTGATTGGTCGAAACTGAGAGAGGTGGCTCGGGCTACTGATCTTAGGAATAAGAACAATAAGAGATTCATTGATGTTAGGATCGATATTACCAGTGCGAAGAGCTGCGCTAACCATACGAAAGACAGTGTCACCCACCGTATCCCAGCACTTCTGAAAGAATATAGGTGAGAGCCCATCTGGTCCAGGCGCTTTGGACGGGTGCATATCCCAAAGAGCCTTTTTAACCTCATCATTCGTAACAGGCATGGTAAGATAGTTCTTTTGTTGCGTACTTAATTTGGGAAAACCATCAGAGGTAATATACGAAATAACTGGCTCCCCAACATCATACAGATTCTTATAAAACGTGGTTGCCATTGTCTTAAGCGCATCATTTCCTCAATCCAGACACCATCATCAGACATCAAAGATTTAATCCTGGCACGACCCTTCCTCGAAATTGAAGCGGTATGAAAAATTTTGTATTCATGTCACCAGCTTTAAGCCACCGAATTCTGGATTTTTGCTTCCAAAAGAGCTCTCTTGGTGAAGAATTTCCTGATACTGTTTGCAAAGTTTGGTTTCAAGGTGTTGTAGATATCTGCAAAACTTGTGACTTTGCGCTTTTTGAATGCCTGCGATTCTTGCCATCAACTGTCTTTTCGCTTAAAGATATTACCAAAAATTTCTTTATTCCAGGTTTGAGTACTATTTCTGATAGCATGCAACTGATTATGAATACCTTGACCTTCTGTTTTTGTCCACTCCGCAGCGACGAAATCCATAAAGGTTGCATTAGTAAACAACTCATCTGTATGCGGTAATGACCCATGCCTTTTCTCGTATCAGAACGTCATGGAGAGATAAGAGGATAGGAGAGTGATCAGAGCCAATGCGAGGAAGATGTGTGACTGCAGCGGTAGGGACGAGGTTCTCCAATCTGAGTTGCAAATGGCCCGATCAAGTCGTTCCATGAGAGAGGATTGCCCGCCCTTGGCCCAAGTGTAGGGTGAGCCATGGTACTTCAGATCGATAAATCCACATGGTGCACACAGTCGGTAAATTTTTGGATCTATTATAGTCAACAGGGCCGCCTCCCGACTTCTCAGATGTACAAGTTACAACGTTCATGTCACCTGCGAGAAGCCACGGCCCGTTGATAGCGGCAGCCATGTGGTTGATATAGTCCCATAAGCAGTTTCTAGTATTCAAATGCGGGCTTGCATAAATAGCCGAAAGAAACCAATCCGGTTCGCCTTGTCGACGAATAATAGAAGTCACGCATTGATCGTTAGCTTCACAGATATCAAGATGAACCTCAACAGAATTCCAGAAAATCCATATGCCCCCTGAAAAGCCTCTGGCCTCCACTTTTCCACCCTATCAAAGTAATTGTATGCCATAATGCCATTCGCTCTATCTCCAGGGACACGAGTTTCCATAAGTACCAAAATGCGAGGTTTATGAAGACGAAATGATGTCGGCAAAATGTTGAGGAAACTGGGCTTCCCAGCACCCCTGCAATTCCAAAAGATAATGTTAGAATTCATAATTGAAAATTGAAAAAATAAATAAATTAATCAATCCTTGTAATTAAGAAGAGTAAGAAGAGATCAGCGGGCTATGGACTCCCGGGCTATAGACTCATCCGTTCCCGTGTCATCTTCGGGAGAGCCGAAGGTCCTGTCCAGATGGGTCTTGTCGGTAGACGATGAGGGGTCTACGATCTCTAACGCAAATGATGGAGGTTCATCCGCGGGGTCAAGAGACAGTTGGGAGTGGTTGGTTGTGTTGACTGGTGTAGTGAAGGAAGACATGCTTTGGTCTAGGGTGTTTTTGGTTTGAGGGGTAGTGTTATTATCTGAGGAGGCTTCGAAGGGTTTGGGGCTGATTTGTTGTTTATAATTGGATACGTGTTTCCTGGGTGATTTTGGGAACATGCGCTAAATTTAGAGCGAGAGTTGGGTCTGTTTTTCTTGGGCTTAGACTTGGATAGTTTAGGGAGAGCATGAGGTACTGTATGTGCGCAAGGTTTAGAGATTAGGAGTTGGTATGATCGGTTCAGAGCCCACGGGGGTTTCAGCTTCATGAAAGTCCGTTAAGATATTGAATCTTGATCCACTGGCTTGGGGCATGATGGTTTAGCTTTGGTTTGTGTCCTAAGTGTGGGTTGCTTGCCAAATTGCCTTCGATGGGTTTGCCAAAATTGCCTTCTGTGGGTTTGCTTAGACTATTCCTTGAATTTTGCTGATTAGGCCCGCTTTAAACACCATATTAGACGGAAGGTTATCTTTGCCAAAGTTGGGTTTGGTTTCCTGCCATGTTAGCCCCCTAGACACAACGGTCTGATTACGTGATTGGCGTCGTTTCTTGGCTGAACAATATTCCACGGGCCGTAGGAATCGTGTTCTCGGAACGATCCATCCTGCATGCTATCGCCACCGGTATGACCATTGGATGGTTGGTGATCTCGATTATTGTCGGAACCATTCTCTTTGTTGCATGTCTCTTTACGATGTCCGTAGGAACCACATGAAAAGCAGACTAGGTGGAGACCTTCGTATCCACGACTTGGGGAAAACCGTTAACTCTGATTATTGGAATAAGTGGAGCTTCAAGATTAATCTCTAGACAAACACGGGCAATCTTCCTCTAAAGAGATCTTTAGTGTGTCTGTCGATTTTTATCACTTTGCCAATTCTTTCTCTCCATCTTTGCAAGAACATCATAATCGAAGAGAACTCCATAGGAATATCCGGAAAACGAATCCAAGCAAGTGTAGAAGATATTTTTGCCCTTGATGCACGGAATTCTGGTTTCCATCTTCGAACGGTGAGGTAGTGTCCCATTACGATCCACGGACCCCCGTGGAGAACATGTCATAGTCTTCTTGGTATAGAAGCGAACCATATAGAAACCGTAACCAAGATCAACAGGTTCTAATTCTTCTTTGATTTGCCACAAAGTCCTCATCTTCTGTCGAAGGAGGGAATAGCTCACGTTGCGTCCTAAGACTTTGACAATCAACGCCCGTTTATATGGTGCATATAAGCGCCGAAGGTCGTCAGTGGGAATGTGAACGTTAGGCCATGGTGAGTCATCATCTTGTGCCAGGTTCCTCTGTTTCCATTTCGAGATCTGAGTCGTCCTCTTCGCCCTCTCCCATATAGAAAGGTTTTGGGGTCGATGATTTCTGCCATGATTCATGGAGTTTTCCAGTTTGCCATTGATTGGTATTGGCTTGGAATTTGGATCTTGAACCCCATCTGTCCCTGTTGTATCATCATTGCCGTGTGAGGAGTGATAATCTTTGTGGTTTCCACCGTGCCTCTTTTGAATTCTTGATGGTTCGATTCGGTCCATCCGGCGGTTTCTGCCGGAGTCAAGATCAGACATGAGCAGAGGTGTTCAGCTAGGTTATGGAGGCGGTTTCTATTAGGACGATATTAATGATCTTGGTGTTACCTAGACTATAATAAACTTCTATAAATTAACACTTAAGCGACACATGATAGTGAACGTATTACGATTTTATATCATACACAGACAGAAGAGACAACCGAGACATGTTCTTGACGTTATATAGTTAAATCATTTACTTATCTCATTTATTATTATATATCAATTAGGCCCTCTCTCTCTCTCTCTCAAATTTAACAGTCTCCTCTCCATGCCTTTCTTTATATCGGGCCCCTCTTTAAAGTTAACACAAACCATTACTTTACATCGGGCCCCTAGCTCTCCTCTTCAAAGGACAAAAATGGTCTTCTTCCTCTTAGGATATTGTTTAGAGGGAAAGAAGAAAAGAAGTAATAATACCACATTTTGTTCATATGCTAATTAGAAGTAATAGTACTTTGCACTTTGAGAAGTCTATCAGGCAACTTATGCGCTGTATTGTATTGTAGCACTTTTATTGCTTCGTTTCTATCCCCTCTCTCTCTCTCTCTCTCTTTCTCTCTCTGCATAACTTTTCGGACACATCTTTGAATTTTTCGCCGCACATAATTCCTTAATTACATGCTAAAACGTATTACACTTGATGATCTCGTCAAATTTTGATGTCCCAAAAATATCTTTCCATCCTGCTTGCGGTGTAAATAAATCCATTGAAAGATTTTGGCGATAAGAATTACGTATTATTAACATGTTATATTGATGATGAAGACCGAGTGCTTAAAGTATATTATTTTCTAAATTGAATTTGTTCGAACGATTAACAACCATCTAAAATATCATCACACGACATATATTCAAGGGAAAATTATAAAAGGGGTCACTAGGTATGCCAATTTTCGATTTGGGTCACTATGTTTGCCACTTATAAAACTAGGTCACTAAGTATGTATATAATAACAAAATTTGGGTTACTGACCACTTTTTTCTTATTATATACATACTTAGGGACCCAAATTTGTAACTATATACATACTTAGTGACCTAGTTTTGTTACTATATTCATACTTAGTGACCTAATTTTGTAACTAGTGACCCAATTGTGTTACTATATACTCCCTCCGATTTTATTTGCATGTCATTTAAGGTTTTTTCACGTATATAAGAATAGAATAAAATGATCTAATATAGCCCAATTAATTGCTTAAGCCTATTTAACAAATCCATTGAAATCATAAAAAGGGTAAAACTGGAAATATTATAATAATTTGTATTGAAATCTGTAAAACGACATCTAATTAGAAACAAAATTAGAGAGCTAAAACGACGTGTAAATAAAATCGAGGGGAGTACATACTTTATAACTGGCAAACATAGTGACCCAAAATAAAAAATTGTATACTTAGTGACCCTTTTATAATTTTGCCTATATTCAAATACACACACATATATTTTCCACGTATGTATACATAGCTATATGAATTATGATCCAACTTATTACAATGTCTGTGACACCAAATTATTCTGCCAATATTACAATGGGATGATCCCACTAGCCATATAAAACTGATAAGAGGAAGTAGCAGCTTCCAACTCATGCATGCACATATACCCCGATTATAATCACACAATATATAAAATGAAGATAGGTTTATGATATATAAAAATATATGTATATATATATATGAATGTATATAGCAGATAGATATATCGATAAAAAATTAGCTGCTCCCACGTCAACCTCTCTGGGTACTTTGGTCTGAAGAACCACCATTATTAGCAGTACTCTTCCATGGACAAGCTGCTGCATTATACTGAAAAATATGGCAGAATTGAGGTCGTCGTCTTCATTGAAGATTGAGGCGGTATTTATAAATTGATAGCTCTCAGAAAGATGCTTCAGATCTGAGTTTGTAGCTTCTAGTTCTCTTATGAGGTTCTGAACTGGCTTTGAAGATAGGCTATAGCACCTACGCATCCGTGGACAGGGTTTCTTATCCTTTCTTGGGCTTCATATGCTAGAGAATGTACAACATCTTTTCCCTTTGGTAATGAGGGATCGCATGTAGAATCTTGCTAACGTTGCTCGCATCGAATAATATATGCACATTTGAGAACTTTGCGGCGTCCTCGGGAGGAAAGTAAGGGGCAAAAATGCAGTTTGGGAGGCATTTTCTCTTCAGAAACTTGCAGCCAGCATAAGGCGCCGGTGTTCTTAATTATGAATCTATACACACATATACAATGTGATTATCTTTTGCAAAGCATTCATGAAAGTTCCGAGGGGCGATTATAACTGTGTGAGACGTGTAGTATAATATTTATTTATGATATGAGTTCGGTTTATATATAGAATACAAGCAATGATGAACATGTAAAACCCTAGACAGGATTACGGATATGCCATGTATAAAGATATATACACGTCGTAGGTACCTACTAGTAAGCGGAGCTTGAAGTTGAAAAGAAAAGACAAAAGAGAGAAAAAGTCCTGGTAAAACTTGTATTCTCCTCTACTCTACCCTAAAGCTATTTGTTTATGTGGCTATTTGTCTACCATTTTTTTGTAACAATGAGCATACCAAGTTTTGCCATCAAGTCTGTTGCATCATCCCTTCAATGCATTGGCAAAATACACATTTATTTAAGAACCAATAAATAATACAATTTAAAACTGTCATATCCAATTCTGCAGGCTCATTCAACAGCCTATGTTTTATGAATGTTGGCCCACGTCACCGTTGATGATGAAGCTTGGAATTTATGTGTAAAAAACTCCGCCATGAAAGACGACCAACTAATGGGCTTTAAATGGAAGACTTATTTTGGGCCTTAAGCCCACCAACACCAATGCAATCTTAGAAAGTCAAATCAGTCAATGACACGTGTACTACCTGCCATGCCACTAGATTCTCAACACAACACAAGTCAGGGCCTCAGGCATTGCATAAGTAACCCTACTTCCCTTATGCCCAACTTACGACGCAGGCATGATCAAAACAAAACCCTACTCAATTCATTTCCATCTTTTTTGAAAATCTTCCCTTGGAAAAATTACCAAAAACTCATCACACACAGTGACACCACCCACTTACCGTTTCCTCTTCTCACCTGAGCGCCACCACCACCATGCCTCCATCACCTACAATTCTTGTAGTTTCGTTACTCATAATCTTCCATCGTACGACCGCGCTTTCCAGCTCGGGACCTCACTTAGCAGATGTTAACATACTCTTGCCCCAAAATGACTCACCCAGTCGAGTACAGACTACAAGCCAGCGGCGGATGTTTCAAGTGGTGCGTTGAGTCTCTTCTTTACAGTTAGTTTTAGTCTCTTGAGTTGTGCGAAGCTAATGATGGCTGCTGTGCTTTTAGGTCGTGGGACCATCATGACATTTTATCGCTGCTGCCCGAGTACAATTCGAGCAGTCATTGTTCGATGAGTGCTCGATTGAAGTCGATAGCTCCTTACGCTGGTCGAAAAGAGACGCGGTTTACGCGACGGATTTGACCACCGGGATGATTATTCGATGCATGGTTTATATTGATGCGGTTAAGAGGATTCAGATCTTTCATAACTCGATTAAGCTTGACCTAGATGGACTTGCGACACTTCGCGTCCGTGCTTTTGATAGTGAAGGTATTATTATGTCTGTGGAAATTATTGTGCTGCTTAATTTGAACTGAGTTGGCTCTTGCCTCTCGTTAGGTACGTTTCTCTCGATTTTCGTCTTTTGCTTGCTCACGGTCATGGTGTGATTTCAATGCAGATAATATATTCTCGTCTTTGGTGGGTTTGCAATTTCTATGGAAATTAACGCCGGAAACTTATGGGTCGTCCCATCACCTTATTCATGTTCCGTTGGAGGATTCTCCATTGAGCGATTGTGGTGGTCTGTGCGGTGACTTGGATATACAAGAGAAGCTCGAAAAGAGTGGTGTGTTTTCGGATTTGTTTGTTGTGAAGGGCACTGAGATAGGTCATGAGGTTGTTTCTGTTAATTTGCTCGAACCGTCTTTTGAGCATTTGACAGACAAAATTGTTTTGACTGTTGCAGAAGCAATGGCTCTAGAACCCCCATCACCTGTTTATGTTCTAGTAGGCGCTGTTGTTCAATATACTCTTAAAGTTATCCGCGGAATAGTCCGCATGTGGTGATCTTACCTTCTAAATGCCATCACTGGTCTAGTTTGAATGCTTCAGTCGCTGAGGTGGACAGGCAATGGGTATGGCTAATCATTGAACCTTGGGCTGACTACAGTGGTTGTAGAAGACAATAGAGTTGTTGGACACATGCAAATATCCTCCCTGCATGTTACTGTTCATGACAATTTGTTGATGTTCCTGTCACCTCTCTCACTTTCGGGTGATCTTATGGAGGGCGTCGACCCGATTCCCTCTGCGTCGCGCTGGTATGTTGTGGCTGGGCGGAGATATCTAATTCATATTAAGGTATTCACAAAGGGACCTGGGGCACAAGTGATTTTTATTACTGAAAGCGATGAGCTGGAGCTTCTCGATGATCAGGATGGATTCTGGAGTATTCGTCCTGTTTCAGATGGTAAATCTGCTATAGGAAATGATAGAGTTCTTGATGCAAGTGCATATGGATTGGGCAAACTTACTGCAACATTGGCTTACAGAACTGGGCCAGAAGTTAAAAAAGAGGTTCTCAAGGTATTTCAAGAAGTTATGGTTTGTGATCAAGTTAATTTAAAGATAGAAGGGGACAACCGCTTCTCCAACACGATTATCCTTCCATGGGTCCCTGGTGTCTATCAGGAGCTGCAGCTTGAAGCAATTGGAGGCTGTGCAATGTCTTCCAGTGACTATAAATGGTTTTCATCGGACATGACTGTGTTTCTGTCTCTGTTTCTGGAATTGTTCAGGCCAAAAAGCCTGGAAAAGCAACTATTAGAGCTGTGTCTATTTTTGATTCCTTTAATTATGATGAGGTTACCATTGACGTCTCTGTTCCTTCTTCCATGGTCATGCTGCCTAACTTTCCTGTTGAGATACCCATTGGTCCCATCTTCATGCTTCAGTGGCACTGAAAGCCTCAACTGGTGCCTATTTCTACGCATGTGATGCTTTCATGTCCTCTATAAAATGGGAAACTGAGAGTGAGTCGTTTGTCATTGTCAATGCTACTGATAGGTCGCACGTTTCCGACAAACAAGTTTATGGATTGCATTTTTCATCATATGGCCCTCCATGTGCATGGACCGACTTATATGCATCGAGTTCTGGTCGTAGTACTGTGCATGCAACATTGATTAGAGAATTTCAACATTATGACCAGACCAGTAGTGGATCTGCTGTTTTAAAAGCATCAGCATCCATTGCGTCATATTTACCTCTTATTGTGCATCAGGTCAGCGATGGGAACCAGTTTGGGGGTTACTGGTTCGATTTTGCCCATGCAGAATCTCAGAGTAGTTTAAGCAATCTGGGTTACATATATCTTGCTCCTGGTACTCGTGTGGATGTGATGCTCCGTGGTGGACCAGAAAGGTGGGGCAAGGATGTTGAGTTCATTGAAGTGTTGATGTGTCTGGTGAAGATATTGCTCGTGTTAAAGATAAAGTTGCAACCGAACAGATGCCAACCAGCAGTGGTACTCTGTACAGAATCAGCTGTAGCGTTTGGGAACCTTCAAAATTGTTTTTAGGCGTGGAAACATATTTGGGGAAGATTACCAATTTCCTTCAATATCCGAAGTGCAGTTGTCACTTTTTTGTAGCTTCCCGTCGTCAATTGCAATAGTAGCTGATGAAGCTTTCAATGCTCTTCCTGTTGTACTTCAAGCGGCTCAGGCTCCGCACTTGGCTAGTGGAATTCGAGCCTCTCGAATTAAGGTAGCCAACGGACGCAGAATACGAATATCAGCAGTAGGTCTTAGTCATTCTGGAAAGGCATTCGGAAATTCGTCTTCGCTCAGATTGAGATGGGAGCTATCAGAATGCAAAGGTCTGGCAGTGTGGGATGCAACAAACACACCCTCTACTTGGGAAAGGTTCTTGATCTTACAAAATTCATCTGGACTGTGCATTGTCCAATCCAGCGTTGCTGGCTTTGTGGATTCTCTGAGTCATCTCGATTTTTGAAGATGTTTGGTGCTTCTACAAAATCTCTTGGAGATGCAATCCAGCTGCAGCTTGTTTCTTCTCTCAGAGTTGATCCTGAGTTCAGCTTGTTGTTTTTCAGTCCCGATGCTAGGTTGAATATATCTATTACGGGAGGAAGCTATTCTTGGAGACGGTGGTAAAGGACACCAAAGTTGTGGAAGTACTTGAACAGATTCCTTCTTCCGAGGGTCAGCAACTCACGTTAGCTCCAAGAAGTTTGGGATCCACACTTGTGACAGTTCATGATGTGGGGCTTGTTCCGCCTCTTGCTGCATCCTCCGAAGTTCGAGTTGCGGAGGTGGACTGGATCAAGATTTTAACCAGGGAACGTATTAGCATCATGGAGGGAAGTTTTGAGACCATAAATTTTCTGGCTGGGGTCGATGATGGCATACCTTTGAGTCTTTGCAGTACATTTACATGAAAATCTATGTTCACTTCGAAGAAAATATGCTTAACGTTGTAGACCACGGATAATTTTCCTGTAATATCAGACCGATATATCAGTACACCCAATTTCACAATACAAGCCGTGCGTCTTGGGGTCACTACTGTATATCTTAGCACTATCCGACATTCTGGACATCAAATAATGAGCCAACATGTCGAGGTTGAAGTTTATGCTCCACCAAAGATTCACCCTGCATATATTTTCCTTGTCCCTGGTGCATCATATGAGGTCAGTATACGAGGAGGACCTTCAAGGTAGTTCCCGCATTCAGTATGCTTGCACGGACGATGATATAGCCAAAGTAGATAAGGACTCTGGTAAACTTATGGCAATTTCACCAGGTAACTGTACCTTAATTGCCACAATATATGGAGATGGAGATTCCGTGCTTTGTCGAGCATATGGGAAATTTGAAGTAGGGATTCCACACTCGGCTGTCTTAAACGTTCAGAGTGAAAAACTTGCTGTTGGCCGCAGTATGCCGATACATCCTTCTCTATCGGAGGGCAATTTGTTTTCCTTTTATGAGCTCTGCAATAATGTTAGGTGGACTGTCGAAAACAAATACGTTTTGGATTTTCAGGACAACCAAGCGCATGGTTCAGTACATAGCTCCTCCACAGAATTATTTCAACCTGTTGGACTCCTCTAGCGCTCACAATTTCAATTTCGTTCAAGTCCTTCAGGGAATGTCTGCTGGCGAGACAAATGTTACAGTTTCGTTCTCCTGTCATTTTAAAGGTTCTAAATCATATTCGAAGTCAATGACTTATCGTGCTTCCATCTCATTGAGGGTAATATCTGAACTTCCTCTTGCTCTTGGATCACCAATTACTTGGATTCTTCCTCCTTACTATACCTCTTCAGATCTATTACCTTCATCATATCTCTCACTTCTTAAAGTGGACGATCTGGACGAGAAAGGAATTGAATATTCGTTGTTAGGCCAGGTGAAGAAAGTGGCGGAAGAGGTTCTAGATGATGTTGTGTATGTTGATGGTGCTAAAATTATTACAAGGAACCCTGGTAATCTTGCATGCATCCAAGCTAAAGACAGAATGACAAAGAGAACTGAGATTGCATCTTGCCTTAGGGTTGCCGAGGTGGTTCAAATCAGAATGAATGACAGGTGAGTACCCGATTCACACGCTGCTGTGGACTCCGAACTCGATCTTCCAATCAAATACCATGATGCTCTTGGAAATCCTTTTCACGAGGCTCACGACATTAAGCTGTATGAAGTGGAAATCAACTCTCGCGATGTTGTCTCAATAGATGAGTGTGATAGTGGAATCATCCGTGTCCGTGGAAAAAGCCAGGGGTTAGCTCTTGTACGGATCTATTTGTCAGTAACCCACAGAAGTCTTTATATGCTGTGGTATCTGTTGGTCCTCATTTGTATCCTCAGAATCCAGTAATCTACCAAGGGAACAATCTTAACTTCAGCATCAAGGTCATCATGATGTCGCATCAGGTCAGTGGTTCAGTGCCAATGAAAGTGTTCTTTATATGATAGAATATCAGGTAAAGCTGAAGCAATTGGTGAAGGTAATACTGATGTTTACTACAAGAGTTCAAAATTTGAGCATCACACTACCGTAAGTGTACTTAAAGGTAATATCCTCTCAATTGATGCTCCAACAGAGTTGCTTACTAACGCCCCATCCCAGCAAAAGGTTATGCTTTCTCTGTGAGATTTAACCATGCTGATGGTGATGCATCTGGGAGCAAAGATGTGCTCTTATTTCAATGTGCAGTTGACCCCACCTAGTATTGGGTTTGCTCAGCCATCGAAGCATCTCAACAATGGTGAAAGGAAGTGTCTGTTCTTTCCTTACCCTCCAGAACATCTGGGACGCAATTCGGGAACTTATCCTAAGTGGGTTACCGTTTCGGTTAAGGCTTCACTTGGAGGAGAAAACAGCTATCTGGTTCTGCATCATCACTTTTCATCGGAGGGTTCAGCATACTTGAAATGAACAATAAAGACTCGTGGCATCTAAATCTCACGCGAGACTTGAACAAGAAAACATTAACTGTTGTTGGAATGCAGACGTTGAATTAAACTGGCACAATAAAGATCAACTGTCAGTGAGACCCATCGGAGAAAGCGACAAGAAGCACTTGCAATATGAGGTTAGTGCTCGTGGAAGGAAAAAACTTGAAGATCAACTCATCGTCTCTCTCCCTGCTACAGGTCAGAGAGTTGAGATTGATGTTAGCTACGACCCTGAGGAGGAAAAAGATACAGAAAAGTCAGAGAACATAATTTGTGGGCTGTGGTACTTGGACTAGTGCTAGCGTTGATACTGACAGTAGCTTTTGCCATATATTACCTTGATCGACCCAATAGGCCAAGGCCTGTATCATCGTCTCTGCCACAAATGGTCCAAGCAGTCCAGCAGCAGCACCTGTAACTCCCGAGCGACGTAGTCCTACCACTGCCATACGCGATCAGTCTCCTCAAACACCGCCACCTTTCATGGATTATGTAAGGAGGACAATTGACGAAACGCCATATTACCGGCAGAGGAGAGCCAACCCCCAAAATACGTACTAACTTATTTTGGGAGCAGTGTCTGCATTATTTTGTTTACATTTAACGTGTAAGGTATCTTCACTGTGCCATATCATGGTCGTGGTTTTACCTAAAAGTTCTTGATTCTGGAACGTTTCTCAGCATTGTATCTAACAATCGCAATTGTTTGCAGGGGTGTAATGATGTGATTATATGGGAATGGATTCAACTCCACTCTGATTGAGAGACTGATTTCTGAGCTGCCAGCGACAGGCAGCGGGCGACTATCAAAGGCTACATTTTCCGCGATCGATGATGATCACCTTGGTTAGAAGTGGCATTTCCTTTTGGATGTAAAGACAGATAGAATGCTTGTAAAGTAGCGAAGATATATCTTCTTATCAGCTGCCCCACTTCTCTGATTGCTGCTTGTTTTTTTGGTGTATATATTTGCTTGCTATCCTATCCAATTTCAAAGAGTAGCCTGTCTGTCTTGTCAGTCAGTGATTCGAGTTGTTGTGAATACATGCGATTAATACGATGTCAAACTATGCTTAAGAGACCTAGTTGTCCACGCGAGAAAAAGATCTAATAAACTCGTGTTAAAAGAGTTATCTTGATATAGTTTATATCTTGTTTTACTTAGGCTGTGTTTAGTTTATAAGATGTGGAAAACACTTGATAATTTTATGTTGAGATAATAATCTTATGTCAGTCCTGTAATACCTCATTCTATGGATTTTATCTTGTTCACTTGGCAAATATAAAATATTATGCCAATCATGTAAATTTACAGTTCTAACCCGACTAAAAAAAGAATCTAACGTAAATGTCGTCTCTTTCCCGTTCATTACATCGCTATTCTCTCTGTTTATTTCATCACAATTGCTGTACCCAACTGCGGTTCAATAATGCAAGAACACAAATGCAGCAAAAGGTCGTGGAATGAATAGACACTTCAATTCCATGATTGTTACAAGACGATAAGAAACGTCTTCTATTGGTCACAAACAGCTCAGCAACAGAAAATACAAACAATCGTACAATCTGGAATTTTCTTTCTTTTTGCAAATACACACAATCAAGATCAATCAGAAGTCAATTACTAAAGGCAAACCCTTAGATTTGGCTGTTCCCTGCTATTTTCGCACAGACAGACGATGTAGGTTTTAGGATTTGGAAAATTAGATGAGTGGAAATCGTAAATTCGACAGACGCAAACATCTTCTAGTGCATAGATCGAAGGCGGATAACATCGCCTCCTATAATGCCGTCCACCGTTCTGAAATTGGCTGGAGCAATTGTTTGGAAATGGATTAGAGAACCTGGGTCGATCGCGGTGTCGGCTGGTCTGAAAACGAGGATTTGGAATTCAGAACAAATGAGGATTGGTCATTTCATATTTAGTAGCACCCGTTGAGTTTATAATCTTGCCAAACCATGTTGGATAAACTATTGGGATATGATGGTTAATAATAAACGGGCTTCTATTTATCTCGGGCTTTACCCACCTTTGCATTATTACAACTGAACAACATTATGATGGATAATATGGGCCTTACCTAGTTATATCAAGCAAGTAAACGGACCGTCAATGTAAAACTAATAGCATATTTAATAAAGTTATTAATTTCCAATTTCGCCCACATACAGAGTTATAACTAAATAATTATTAATAATATAGAAAAAATATAAGATATGGATGTTATTTTAATAACGGAAATCTACACATAAATACCCAATATGAAAAAAATCAGCCACTTAGGTACCTTGTCAGAACTATTTTATAGCTAGGTACCCAGTTGAATAAAATTTTTACACTTAGGTACCTAATCACCTAAGATTACGAAAATACCTTTTCATTTCAGCTTTTTTTTTTTTTTCTCTGCAAAATCCGATCGTCAGCTCCCCGTCGACGATTCTTCTTGCCGACCAACTCCATCTACCGCGTGCCGGTGCGGACAAGGACGAAGACCCTATTGAACGTTGGGTTCTCGATTTTGGGGGTTGATTTTGTCAGGTAAGTTTTTCTTTTGGTTTGGGTTAGGTTAATCGATTTTGGGCGTTTGTTCAAGGTTTATCCCAAATCTGGGAGATCAATGCTATCCATGAGCTCCATATAAGAGTGGAATGTTAGGATTTGATAGTTATTGAGGTTTAATCCGTCGAGATTTGGTTTTCTTTTATGTAACTGTTACGACGTACCATTTCCTATGAATATTACGTACCATTGTATGTTGTGTTACCGTACCTAAATACATTATGCGACACAGTTCGATTGGACATTTATGTTATGTAGTATCTTTGTGTATTTTATTAGTACCAAGTAACATGTCTATACGTTACAAAATGTCCAGTTATGGAGTACAATCTAAACTATACACCGTACCATTTTAGCAGGTTGCCATATTATCTGAAAATATGGCGTCTGCAAATTGTTTGATGGCAGGACGTTATTGCAATGTGTGAGTATAAAAGGGAGTCTTCCTTACTATTAATCAATGAAGCAACGACGCTTATCGATATATACGTATCCCTCCAAAGAAGGTGGTCGGATATCGATTCCCGGCATGACTCAATAAAGTATCAAGTTCCGTTCAAAGTTTGTACTCGACATTGAAAGAAAATGCGGATTTTTCATGTACAGAAGCCGTACTTGTACAGAAGCCGTAACGACGTAGCGTCCGTATTTCCATGTATTTTCTTTTTGCTTTTGGTCTCATAACCTTTTCGGTGCTCTTTTGTATGGTATTGGATCATTCTTTTTGCCTAAATGATGCGAATAGATCATCGTTTTGTTCAATGTGTCAATAGGATATGGCTCATTGCTTTTGTCTAAATTTGGTACTGTAATGACTACCAGTTTGGTACAGTAAGATATGCCACATTTGGTACCGTATTATATGTAAATTTGGTACTGTAATGAATGCCAGTTGGTACAGTAATAGATGCAGTTTGGTAAAGTAATATATGTAATTTGGTATTGTACTGACTGCTAGTTTGGTACCCTAAGCTATGCAAATTTAGCACCGTAATATATGCCAGTTTGGTACAGAAGATATGCACATTGGTACAGTAATATATGTAATTTTGTTACTGTAATACATGCCAGTTTGGTACCATAAGATATGCAAGTGTTGGTACGGTAAGATGTTGCATGTTTGGTACGGTCATATATGCCAGTTAGTACCCTACGACCTGCATGTTTGGTACCGTAACCTATGCCAGTTTGCTAATGTACATTTGGTACGTTAATATACGCCGCCTTGGTACTGTAATATAGGTAATATAGGTACTCTAAGTGTACGACATATGGTAATGTATCCTTTCAGAAGTAGGTACCGTATAAATTAAAGTAAAAACTTTGAATTTAAGACTTGGCTATATTCCGTCAGAAACGAAGCATTTCAGCATGTGTTGATGTGGATAGAGGATTAGACAATTTCTGACTTTTTTCAGTAATGATTGCATACTTTTCTGACGTTTTCAGTCCATGAGTGGACAGATTTCTGACATTTTCTATGTCATGTTTGGACAGATTCTGACATCCGAGGTTTTTAAATAATAAAAGACAGCTCATCTGACATGTCAGTTGGGTTTAATAAATGTTTCATGTCATATGTAATTTTGGGTACTGCAACCGTGGCTGCGTTGGTACGCTTTAAACAAAACGATAGGTACCCCTACAAAGATATTTAAGGTACGTGTCCCTTATATATATGATACGTCATACTAGGGTTAGATAGTTTTCGAGGTCGATCGAATTACGTTTTCATCTCGAACCACCGTAGACCAATAAATATAGTATTAACTACATTTCAGATCAAATTAGGTGCATTACGCCCGCAGCATGAAGTAAATCTTAGAATACCATGATTCATTATAGTATAAGGATACAAGCAAGAACATCTACAAAATAATTTGAATAATGTGGTGAGTGCTACATCTGCGAATTCGGTGCATTAGGCTTTCACATTTTTTTTTCATTCCGATATTGTTAGGTATTGTCAAAATCACGCATGACACCGCGATTCGATTAGGATGGATTTTTTTTGATCTTATAACAAATGGTACGATATACTTTCATAATTGGTACTGTATATATGCAATTATAGATACGATAAACCTGCACGTTATGGTACTATATAGGTAATTGTTAAGGTACCTTCTGTAAAATCACAAAGTACCTTACTGTACAACAGATAGGTACTTCATGTGCGATATATAAGGTACGTATATGTTTACGTATGGTACGGTTAACCTGCACTTAGGGTACGCTATATGTAAGCGATATGGTACGGTAATATAAAAGACAAGGTACTCTATATCTTCTGTTTATGGTACGCCATATATCAACATAATGGTACAACAGACAAGGACTTCATATATTATGTTTATGGTACGATATATATATACCCAGTGGTACTATTAACCTGCATATTAAAGTACTGTGTAAAAGTTTAGTACGGTAATATCAAGACTAGGTACTTCATATCTTCTGTTTATAGTACACCATATATGTACATAATGATACGATTAAGCTGCATATTTTGGTACTCCGTGTGTAAAAGACGTGGTACGGTAATATAGAAGACAAGGTTCTTCATATCTTCTATTTGGTACTGTATATTTGTACCTAATGGTACGATTAAGCTGCATATTATGGTACTCTGTGTGTAAAAGAAAAGTACGACAATATAAAAACCTATGGTACTGCATAATAGACGGACAAATTACAGAACTACACAACAAGCGAACAATACTGAGTCATGAACAAAATCCAACAGTCTCAGAACGGTCTCATCCCAAACTCAAAAGAAGTAAACCTACATAAACAAAGTCTCCAAACGGTCTACATCATATTCAAGTAACTTAACCAAACAGATCAAGCATACAATTGTGCTCGTCACGTAAAATGCAAGCAGCCATAGAAGTACGATACCACTATAACGCTTTATCAATGCCACAATTCGAGCAAACGAAGAAGTGACATCTTAAGCATATTTACAAAAAGTGAAACGGAGACCTTCTTATAGCTTCTTTTTATCTGGGGGTCATCCTACCTCCAAATTACTTATGGTAGATCAAAACAGCGCAGGATGGAACTTGAAGAAGGACTCAGATCTGTTCCGCGGAGGCTTCTGCAAAAAATCTACTGTCAAAAAGAAGTACCATTTTATTCACACAAGGGGTACCAATTTGCCCAAACAGAGGTTACCAAAAGAAGTGATAATGTAGTACAAAAACAAATAATTATGTACCAACAGAGGTTACCAAAAGCAGTTAACAAGCAGTACCATTTTATTCAAACAAGGGGTACCAATTTGCCAAAACTGAGAGTACCAAATGCAGTGATAGATTATGAGTACAAAATAAATTGACCTCATTTGAAAAAAACCAGTTAACAAGCAGTACAATTTATTCACGCAAGGGGTACCACTTTGCGCAAACAGAGGGTACCAAATGCAGTGATAATGTGTAGTACCAAACAAATTGACCTCATTAGAACAAATCAAAATCAACCCATTCCAAAAAACCCAAATCGGCAACAGTTAATTCACCCATCCGAAAATACAAGCACAAAAAACCCCTAATCGAACACAAATCGATGTTATTCCAAAAACACGCAGCCATTGTTACGAACATTAACTGAAAATGCTTAAAACCCAACTAATAATGGCAAAATCAAACTAGATGCAAGCCTATTGATGACGGAATACTGCGACGAAATGCGACGACGTACGGATAGACTGCGAATGACTTACCTACGATTTCAGAAGGGGAAACCACGACGAACGAGTGGACAGACGACGTTGAATCTGAAGCAACAACGAACACGGCTCGATTTCTAGGATTAAATCTGCGATTTGGATTGGGAGAGTGAGAACTTTCTTTGTTTAGGAATGAACGAACGTGAATGAGAAAAAGGTGTAAAGACGATGTAATAAAGTTGTTTTAGCAGGGGGTAAATCCGTCAGTTAGGTACCTATCAGTAAAATAAAATTCAACTAGGCACCTAGATTAAAAATGGAGCTGACTAGGGACTGATCTGTCTTATTTTATTGATGTAGGTATTTAAGTGTTGAATCCCCTTTTAAATCTAGACAAACTAGAATAAAATCCTAAACTAATAATACCATTGTTCCCGGCAACGGCCCGTCCCATACCGGTGTCACTGTAGCATCGGCCCCTATCGAGACTAGTGGGGTTGGGCCCACCACACTCCAACTGATGTCTGGGCCCCACTGTACCACCATTTAACCTTTCAGCGTGCTTCGTCCTCGCTCACAACGCACCCTTGAAAACTTCCCAGTGGGTCACTCATCCCAAGATTGCTTCAAGTCCAAGCACGCTTATTTTTGAAGTTCTTTCGGATGGACTCCCGAAAAGGTAGCCCGACCTTGGTGATATGAGTATACTATCAATTCTCTTATACGATTCTTACCTGACACGCCCATACATTATTGTTAGTCTCAGGATCCCCCTCTCATTCGGTGTCGGATCAGTTCACTCATGTACCCCTTCGCCTACAAGTCTGCCAGGAGCCGCTCCTTGTCCGTGCACCTCTCTGGCACCGGCGATCACTCCCCGCCCTTTGTAGGCCCCCGGGCGTCACAACGGCGCCAAAAACCCGACCGCTCAAATACTAGCAAGTGTACTAGGTTCGTGCAAGTAGTAAAACGGATGAGTCCGAGTATCGATCCACGTAGACAGCTCGATTAATTCTATGAAAATACTCTTAATTCTAATTTAGAATAAAGGAATTTTTATAGTTTTGATGATTAGATAAAAAAGATAAAAGACGCATATAAAATAACGCAAATAAAACAGATAGGATAGAACAGTTGACGACGACGCGATTAAGACACATGCTCGGCACGAATTATTCCTATGTCTTCATGCAATCTAATCTATCTAATCAATATGAATCATAGTCAGGTAGAATTTCCCTAACATACGTGCTACTCGTTTGTCCCGCAGTAGCAACCCTATGTAAATAGAGAACCAATCAACTATATGTCTATATGACTGTAGTTCCTATATGTGCATTCGATCATTATGAAATTCCCCGAGTTTAGATGCTTTTCGGCGCCTAAAGTATCGGAAACCACACATACGAAACCGATTCCATCTCTGGTCGGTTTTAACTAGTGGTATTCAATGTTTTCGTTCTAATCGGGCTAATCACTTTAGTCCGTCTCATAAACCAATCAATAATCATATGATGGAGGCAAATCACGCGTACGCATATGAAGCACAAACAAAGAATACGTAACTCAAATCATATGATTAAATAAAATAATAATGGCATTACTATGTAGTCATAATCCGGCCTCACACGGCCTTAATCACAAAGAAATTAAGCTAGCATATTAAATATGAAAGACGACAAATGATCAAGAAAACATTGTCGAAAATGAAATATTAAAATAAGAAATTCGCCTTCGACCTTTTTCGGTGCTCGACTTGTCTCGTTCTTCGCCGTCAAAAGTCCCGCAGCCGTCGATAGGCTTCTTTTTATTTCATCCAGCGCTCGTCCTCTTTTTCCCCAGCCGTCGAAGTCTGCTTCTTTTTATTTCAGCTATCGCTCTTCCCTCGATCTCTGTAGTCGTGTGCCTTACATAGATAGAGCTTCAGATCTTTTCGTATCTTGAATATTTAATCTTCAAAATCCTTAGCAATGATCAAATATATTATTTGACATCTTCCTTCAAATAAGTCCATGAACGATTATTTTGCTTCTCTCTCATGCATATATATTTTATTCAAAGTAAAATGGATCTTTCTTTGACTAATTATTCTTCCCCCGTGATCTGATCCTCAATAGGTATTTTTTTTGCATTTTCTACTACCCCGTTAATGGCAAATATTGCTAGAAAATCCTCCCCAAAATTTGATCGTTTTCCTGTTTTCAATATCATTTGCTCGGGAAATCTTATCAAATAAGAAACGTAAATATAATGTAGGATATTCGATGCATTATTAGGTAATAACGATTAGGAATGCACTTCTACGGGTAAAGAAATTACATAAAATCTTAACTTATCAACATCCCCCAAACTAGCTTCGATCGTCCTTGATCATAAATCGATAAAACTAAATCAAGTTAGATTATAAAACATCAACCAATGAATTTTTCCTGTTTCATCTCAGAAAACGTAAAAGAATAGAAGGTCGAGATAATCATCAACTAATGAATGATTTAGTCAAAACACGAAGCATGGGGCAATATGTCGCAATCTCACCGTAGCATGAAAGACATTTCTAGAATCGTATTACGCATCAATCCACAACTCCCACAAGGGTCGCTCAAATCGCTCGAAGTGTTTTTCAAAGGGATCTGTATAAAGACGCTCAATTCACGGCATGAAAAGATCTCTATGCTTGCAAATATATCACATCATAGTCACATAGTAGAAGTCATGCACGAATCAAAGGGTCTTTCATCAAAGGTTGTATGGGGCGCAGGTATTGAAAGGTGCGTCATATAGGAAAGTGAGCTAAAAGTATCAAAAGTGTCAATCATCGAGTAGCTCTTCTGACCACTTATTTCACTCTTCTAATGCCGTCTCTCTTTTACACTCGACTCATCCTTTCGTCTTTCTAGCTCTTCTCGCTCGCTTTCATTTTTTTCTTCTTCTTTCTTTTTTTTTTCTTTTCTCTCTCTTTTTTTTCGAACCAGCCCCTCTTATATTTTTTTTGTACGTCTTATCGAAGGGAGAGGTTTCTAGTCCGCTGCAATATTACGACGAGAGATATATACCATAGGACGAGTTCATAATAACATGCATCGACGATTAGCTCCTTCTCAACCAACAAGCCACTATTCACGATATCGATAAATTAACAACGTTGATCGTATAGGCTAAATTGAGGCAATCAGTCTAAATATCTGGGCTCCCCATACCTCAATGTTCCCCCTACCTCCATTAGCGGAGGGGAGGAGGGGAGATGTGGCGGCGTTGGAGAGGATTAGGGTTAGGGTTAGAGAGGGAGGGAAAAGAGGGGGGAAGAGAGAGAACATACTACATTGTATTTTTATACTGTCATATTTATTCTTTTATTTTTAATAATTACTATAGAAAGATTTTATAAATTATATAACACACTTATGACTGTTCAATTTAGATTAGTATATATAGCAATTCACTTTAGATGGCAAACTTGGGCAAAGAATGAATCCACTTGATTTCATACAGATTTATGAACGTATGTACCAAGTGATATTTAGTAAAACTACACATAAGCCCCTACATTTATTTTATCTTCAAATTGAACCCTTTCCCGACCAACCTCGACTTCTCCGTCCTTCCATGAAATCTCTCTCTCTCTCTCTCTCTCTCTCTCTCTCTCTCTCTATCTCTCTCTATCTCTATACTTACATAAAATGTGCCAATATATGCAATACATACACACACGAAACTACACACATATCCCTCATGAGATGGCCGTGAACGGAGCCACACAACGCCTCCGTTATGGCGGCCGCCAACAACCTGATGGCGTCACCTCGTCCCACCGCGTTAGCTTTGACAGCAACAACAGCGACACCGCGATGAACGAAAGTCCGACGCCGACGCGCCAGCCTCCAACAAGCTGCAATGACGGCGGACGATGTCAACGGACTGCCGCGCCACCACACCGTGCCGTTCGTATTCGCCGGCGCGCTCCTCTTCTTCACGGGCGTCGATATCGGATTCGCTGCCATGGAGAGGATTCACCGGATTCTCGCCGGGGGGGCCCAATCTTAACTCCGTACTCGCCGGCCTTAACATGGTACGCTTGTTGTATTTGCTGGTTTGTATCAATTAAATCGTCAAATTGCAGCACATGACATGCTTGCCCTTTTTCTGTTGGAAGGACTACGTCTCAGGGATGAAAGAAAAGACGAGAATATTTATTATATGGCCGAAGAACCGAAAAGCAGGGCAAAGGCGGTCCAAGAAGAAAACTAGTGGTACTCTATGTGCTGCTTAGCGACAGACGAGTACGACGAGATGGCAACATGGCGAGGATCACCAGGCAATTATTGACGGAAAATGGAGAGCTGCAACATACAATACACTAAAAAGAGTTAAGTTTGAGGGTTGAAGGACTAAAAAAAGATTGACTGAAGGGGAGAATTCGTTGGATAAGCTCAATAAAAAAGGGGTCAATACCAAAAGATAAAATAACAACAAAAACAAAAATAAAGCCGTGAATCTTGACAATTCAATAGAGCACATCTTAGGAAATCTCTTGGGAAGAAAACGCAAAAATGGGCTGCAAAAGTCAAAGATATTGCCGATAAAAAAATGCATGATTTGCATTAGATTGTGTAGTTTTAAGTGCATAGTTATCCTCTTTCTTTATCATGTGTACTATATATCTATATATAGGATATCCGTACGTGAATGAAGTAGTAAGAGAACAAAAGAAGAATGATTGGCAAAATAAAATTCTCTTTATCTTTCTCTTGTACGTGAGCAAGTAATAGAGCGAAATAAGCAAGTAAAAGCTTTGTTCTCAATAAATAAATAACATTTTCCCGTTTGGTTAGTCGTGGGCTAATCGCGTGATTTCTTTCTTAACTGGCTCAGATGTTGACATGCTTTCTTGATATACCTAATTAGTTTCGTATCTTCAAATATAATTCCTTGCTGGTAAGAATTCATGATGATGATTGTCTATCCCTGACCTTACGATTATGGCAAGCAAGCTGTATGCATGTATACAACACGATTAGAAGATCTTTCCTAAAGATTTATCTTCTTCGTTCTCTTTAATTGTGCCCATAAGGTGTTTGTGGCAGTGCAAGAAAAGAGAATTGATGTTATAGTGTAATGATGATTGAGTCCCTTTTGTTTAGTTTTTCTTGTCGATGTTTTACTTGTGGCAGTTTGAGGAATGCTATTGAGTTGAAGGGAGTTGGGATGGTTATTATTGCATCGTATGTGTTTCCAATGCTGCTTTTCATACCAGAAAGAAACAATGTAGTAGTAGTAGTAACAGTGATTCGAAGACTAAAATAGCTTTTATTTAAGGGGGAATTTTATGTCAGGCCCCACTAATTTTTCAATTTACTTGTCAGGCCCTATTACGGAAATAATAAGTTAAAGGACCTACTTTATGTAAAATTCGAGCTAAAGGACCAAAAACTATGGTTTGACAAAAACACCCTTACTAAAATGCTCTTTTTTATGTACTCAGTTACATATATTGTTACTATAGGAAACATACACGTTATTTTTCGATAATATTATGTTACTCAGTTACAGAATATTGTTACTTTAGGAAACAGACACGTTATTTTTCAATAATATTGTGAAACTTAGTTACAGAATATATTTCTTACACTGAAACGAGCACAAAAAAATTGGAATGCCCCATCCAACCGATTATGTCATGTTGGATTCACTGTGATATTGACGACGCACGAGGTAGAATTTGCTTGTCTAACTAGGGTGCAAATTCGAGAATATAATGGTAAATCGAATCTAGATTTCGACATAAATTGCAAGTAATCGGTATAAATTCGAGTACCCATGAGAAATTGAGGTCTATTTTACCTTATTGAGTCAATAACGACGTGATTTATGCAGTTTTCATCTGTTTTTTAGTGTCGTTTGTGATTTCGTTCTTTTCTCTCGATCCATTTGTTGTATACAGAATGTGTTATTTACGACAGACAAGGTGTTATTACCTTAGCGACGTGTTAGTTCTAAGTCAACATTTGTTATTAATCGTAAACATTTGTTATTTTTTGCTATGTTATAAGTATTTCTTTTTACACGATTTAGGAAAAATATAATATTTGTTTCTTGCAACTAATCGGTATAAATTCGAGGTACCCATGAGAAATTGAGGTCTATTTTACCTTAATAAGTCAATAACGACGAGATTTATGCAGTTTTCATCCTATGTTTTTTTAGTGTCGTTGTGATTTTCGTTCTTTTTCTCCCGATCCATTGGTTCTATACAGAATGCGTTATTTACGACAAACAAGGTGTTATTACCTTTCAGCGACGTGGTACTTCTAAGACATCATTTGTTATTAACCATAAGACATTTGTTATTTTTTGCTATGTTATAAGTATTTCTTTTTTACACGATTTACGGAAAACATAATATTTGTTTCTTGCAACTAATCGGTATAATTCAAGGTACCCATGAGAAATTAGGTCTATTTTACCTTATTGAGTCAATAACGACGAGATTTATGCAGTTTTCATATGTTTTTTAGTGTCGTTTGTGGTTTTCGTTCTTTTTTCTCCCGATCCATTGGTTGTATACAGAATGTGTTATTTACGACAAACAAGGCGTTATTATCTTTCGCGACGTGTTACTTATCAGTCAACATTTGTTATTAACCATAAGACATTTGTTATTTTTTCGCTATGTTATAAGTATTTCTTTTACACATTTAGGGAAAATCTAATATCCATTTCTTGCAAATAATCGGTATAAATTCGAGGTACCCATGAGAAATTGAAGTCTATTTTACATTAATGAGTCAATAACGACGTGATTTATGCAGTTTTCATCTGTTTTTTAGTCGTTTGTGATTTTCGTTCTTTTTTCTCCCAATCCATTGGTTGTATACAGACTGTGTTATTAACAATATATGAGTCGTTATTTTAATGTAGGATGTGGTATTTTTGTGTGACGATTTGTTATTTACTAGAAGAGATGTGTCATACGTCGCTAAGTGATTTGGAAAAACAAAAAAAATAAGTTCAGCTCCGTCGAGCACTAAATGACGACAGGTCAAGGTCAGGGTCGGACCTCCTCGTCTACTCACGAAGGTCGAGAATATAGGCGGAAATCGAGCTTGAAGATTAGATCGCTCGTTGGAGAAGACAATGGCATATGTTTGTAATATTGCATCTATTAGTGGGTAAATATGTCATATCGCATAGTTCGGGTATTTTTCTCTAAGAATTTTAGAAAGTAGGTCCTTAATACTAACGAAACTATATTGGGGCCTGAATACTATTTAAAAATGTTAAGAGGGCCTGACACGTAATTAACTCTTTATTTAGTTTCTAAGTAATGATGATGCATACAAAGATTGATTGACTATATGCACACACAATCAAGAAGCATCATAAAAAAATCATAAATAAGTTTTCGGACAAAAATATGAGAAGAATATGGATTTCAGTGATGTTCACTGAATTCGATGATGTCTTTTGCAAGGGAACTCACAAGAATATGGTACTTAGCCGCAGGGGTCTGCAATGATTTTAGAAAACCGCCCGAACCATTATATTTAATAACTTTTTTTTACATACTATTTATATTTCGAGCTTCCAATCGGACAACAAAGCTAAACCAATATATTAAAAAAAAAGCCACTAATATAAGTAAAGCCTAATATAAAATAAGATGATACTAATTTTTTTGGACAATGGTGACGCTTCGATATACGAGGCAAATACCTCGACTTGCGCCTTGTTTCTGAGGCAAGGCGATGTCTCATCACATTTACGCTTAACGCTTTTAAAAACTATTTTTTCATTCGATAAAATATAAGTATTTTCTTTGTTCGGTTAAAAATCGCAAAATCGCATCAAACCACTCGAAATCGTACGTGTGGTTTTATTTTTCAAAACCGCGGTTTGAGAATTGTTTTTCAAAAAACTGCATATAGTGGTTTAGTGCGGAATTGGCCGAAAACCGCACCACCCACACCCCTAATTAGCTGCAATTTCTTAGACGCCTTATATTCAGAGCAAGAACTAATAGACAGAGATGAGATTTGCGTGGAGGATTGAACAGAGAAGCACTTGTAGTAAATTAAAGCAGTTACTGATCGTTGAAGCAATTTCTGCTGCGCACGACATGCGTGAGATAAGGTTTTCTTTCCACACTTAATGCAAGTACAAAGAAATAACAAGGTTAGGATAGGATTCTCAATGTAAAAGAACACAAAATTCGAACCACACAACTGATAACAGATACCCTCAATCAGCAGAAGATGACAAAAGACATGAACTTCACAAAATAATCATATTACTGATAATTACCCAAAGGCCCTACAAATCTCCCCAACCCAACCGCCTTATCTCCTCACCTGCCACGTCATCCGTTCTTTCCATTAACGTCCCACTTTAAGGTTCGATATCATCAAAGCTCCACCGCCAAAGAAAAAACGTTCCCCACAATTCCCACCGTCTATGTCATATTATATAAACGCATAAAACCGCTTCAGTCAAATCCTCAGCTGACGAAGAGCAAGGCCGAGGTAGTAATGGCTCTAATACTACCGCCGCCGTCGAAAACCAAACCCTTCGCCTTCGCCCCACTCAATCTAAGTCCCAACCACCCAAGAATCGCGGCGGCGCACCCAACCCGTTATCCAACGAACGCTAAATTACCGTACGATTTCCATAAAAATCCGATCTTTGCCAAAAGAGCTCCTCCGATTATGAGGGCATCATCGGCGGAAGACTCGACGACGACCCGCCGGCGAATTCTTCTCTCCGACGTGGTGGTGACGAGGAAAAGGAGCGCTTTTTGGGGAAGAAAGTGGGATACTTTGGATTTAGCGACTTGCGGCGTCGTTCTTGCGATGCACTTGCTCTGCGTTTTTGCGCCGTTTACGTTCAATTGGAGTGCGTTTTGGGTGCCTTTGGACTTTATGTGGCCACTGGGCTTTTGGGTATTACTCTCTCTTTCCATAGGAATCTTTCTCATAGGAGCTTTAAGGTTCCCAAATGGCTAGAGTACTTCTTCGCTTACTGTGGCGTTCAAGCTCTCCAGGTATATATGTTTTACCTGTGCTTTTTTCTTGAATTAATCGAATTATGAATCTTTTCTCAGTATTCGATGTTAAAAATTCGATCTTTTTAATCTCATCTAAAGGGAAATCCAATCGATTGGGTGAGCACACACAGATACCACCACCAATTTTGTGATTCGGACAAGGACCCACACAGCCCAACTGAAGGCTTTTGGTTCAGCCATATGAGTTGGCTTTTTGATAGGAACACCGTTCTTGAAAGGGTAATGTAACGACAAAATTCCCACGTCTAGAAGTTCTTTCTTCTTTCGTTTGTCTGATTTCCTTCTTTTTTTATGCGCAGTGTGGTCAGCCCAACAACGTAGGCGACTTAGAGAAGCAACCCTTCTACAAGTTCCTTCAAAGCACTTACATTCTCCACCCAATAGCTCTTGGCGCTTTGCTCTATGCTCTTGGCGGTTTTCCTTCCATCGTTTGGGGAATGGTAAGTGTTTTCCTTCGTTCACTTATCTCGATGTTGATGTGTTAATTATTAGAAAGATCTTGCTTGAAAGCTAAAGATAATCTTTGACAGTGAAGATATTGCTAGTCTTTCTTGTACTTGTTCGAATAGGTGGGGGACCTTATTACAACATGGATTCAATGCCGACCATGAAAACTTCCACTTATTTGCATGATAATGAAATGAAAGTATATCTATCTTATCTTCGATTCCATGGACCCCCACGCTATTAGGGGGAGAAGTGAAGCCTTTCATTACTCTTAGTCTCAACAAAGATGATTCACTTCCGACCATGAAACTTTCACTATTTGCTGGAAAGATGCTCGAATTTTATCGTATAGTTTGGAACAACATTTTTATTGCAGGGCGTGAGGATCGTGTGGGTTTATCACATCACTTGGCTGGTGAATTCAGCTTGCCATGTTTGGGGGAAACAAACGTGGAACACAGGCGATTTGTCTCGAAACAATTGGTAGGGGTTTCTAATTCTTCCATGGTTCATTACGTTTTACATTTTCGAATGATTGATGGACGGCGTCGTTATTACAAAATATTTTTAAGGTGGGTTGCTCTGCTTACATTCGGAGAGGGTTGGCACAATAACCACCATGCTTTTGAATACTCGGCGAGGCATGGGTTAGAGTGGTGGCAATTGGACATGACTTGGTTCGTCGTTAGGGTTCTTCAGCTCATTGGGTTAGCCACCGACGTTAAGCTGCCCACCGCCGCCCACAAACGGAAGATGGCCGCCGTAAATTAAATAAATTATCATAGTAGGATAAGTTGTATGCTTACTATTAAACAATCCAATGGAGGGTACTAATTTAATGATAAAAAAATTACAAAATGTAGTTCATGACGACGGAGCTACATACTTATTATTATATAGTAGTACTTGGGTTGAGTATGCATGGAGATTACGGCATATATAGTTGAACTAAATATACTTAACCTAAACTAACCATAGATGATAATGGATACTGGATTAGTAATAGTTCTAGAAGCTGGTTACCGACCTCGTCATGAATATAATCAACTAATTTTAAGCTGCAAATGCAACGGTGAATTTAATAAAGGCCAAATTATTATTTTAGGTCACTAAGTATACACGTTTTCGTTTTTAGGTCACTATGTTTGAGAATTGCAAAGTAGGTCACTAATTATAAATGTCAGAACAAATTTGGGTTACCCTCTCATTTTTTGGGTCACTAAGTATACATGTTTTCGATTTTGAGTCACTATGTTTTTATAAATGCGAAAATGGATTTAATATAGCGACTCAAAACTTAGAATACGTATAATTAGTGATCCAAAATTGAAAATACGTATACTTAGTGACCCAAAATGAAGGGTGATCGAATTTGTTTTAATATACATAGTTAGTGACCTATTTTTGCAATTATCAAACATTGTGACCCAAAAACAAAAACACGTGAACTTAGCGACCTAAATTTTGGCCGTTAATAAAATACGGCCTTAAATCCTTAGTCGGCTGATAATTACAAGAAAGTCTTCAATGAGCGTTGACAATGACGGCGTTGAATCTACTACTACTTGACTAACGCCTATGTTACATAAAGTGACACGTCATGTTGATTCTTCTGAATAAGAACTCATGGAGATTCAATATAATATCTGATGTGAAGATGAAGAAGAAGCGTGTAGCGATTGTAGGAGACATATACACTTGCGACGAAGAGACGAGTCTCACTGTGCAGAAGACGAGTCTCTTCTCCGCCGGCGATGGGTTCGCCGCCTACGACTGCGCCGGCGACCTCGTTTTCCGGGTCGACTCCTACGGCAATCCCGACGGCGGGGAGGCTTCTGAGCTCGTGCTTATGGACGTCGCCGGCGGATCCGTAGCCACCGTTCGCCGGAAGGTTCCAATTTAATTTATTAATTATGAACCTTTTTTTCCCTCAAATATGATGGATTTACATACAATACACATACACGTGTATATTTTTATATATAAATTTGTGAAGTAACCTCGATTCCAACATTAATTCAATTTTGGATTCTGGCCAATTTTTCTCGGTGTATGTTAATTTAAAATTGGAGTAAAATTTGAGGTTCCTTTTTTTTTTTTTTTTTATCTTACTTGATTGTGGAATATATAACGAAACGAGATAATTTTCTTTTAAAGATTGGGCATGTAGATTTAGATACCAGCACTACTAAAATCAAGAAAAATTCTATTATTTAATTAGAGGCCAAGCCTTCATCAAGATGGGAAGGGTTCCAAGGCGAAGGAGCCCAAGCAACGGCCGATCTTCAGCGTCCGTCGATCATCCATAATCGGACGGTCCGCAATCGTCGTGGAAGTGTACGACAAACAAAGCAAAGTGTACTACCAAATCGAGGGCTCGTTCGCATGTCGGAATTGCACTATCTACGACTCTGACAAAGAGATCGTGGCTGAGATCAGACGCAAAGTGGATGCTTCTACTAATGTCGTGCTTGGGAGTGACGTTTTCTTGCGTAGCTTAATGCCTGGAGTAGATAGTGCTTTTGTCATGGGATTGATTCTTATCTTAGATCGGATACATCATGGTGGTGCCGATGATGACCTCATTGCTATTTAATAATATAAATATATATATATATATATTTGATGTATGCTCATTTGATTATAATGATTGATTGGAAAACTTATTTACTTTTTATTAATCTCTTCATCTTGTGTACGAATAATCCGACGATAGAACAACTAATGATCTCATAAATGTGATCTATTCTTTTCTTTCATACCTCACTTGGGAAGCTAACTTAAACTACGCTTTAATTTTTCATGGGGAAATTTAATTTAGTGTGAAACAATGAATTGAATAGAATGACAGTTACATAAATATTTAGATTAGCCTTTATACTCGAATGGGCCTTTAACTCAATGTACTCAATGAAAGCCCAAAATTAGCCCAATTTGGCTTAAGTCAGCGTAGAAGATACGACGACGTTCCGTCCCAATTCCTTTGCTCTCTCTCTCTCTCTCTCTCTCTCTCACACACACACACAAACATATCGGATATTACAGATTTTCGCCGTTGTTACACATCCATAAATCTCGATCAATAGGGGTTCTTTGTGAAAAACCAGATTCTAATTCAGCTCAATTTTGGTCATCCTTCGGCGAAGATGGTGCTCGCGCAGCTAGGAGGGAGCATATCGCGTGCTCTTCAGCAGATGAGCAATGCGACGATCATCGACGAGAAGGTTTTGAACGATTGCCTCAACGAGATATCTCGCGCGCTGCTGCAATCCGACGTGCAGTTCAAGCTCGTTCGTGATATGCAGACGAATATCAAGAAGATCGTCAATCTCGACGATCTAGCTGCCGGGCACAACAAGCGCAAAATTATCCAGCAGGTAATTAGTTGCTGGCGCTTTTTAGTTATGATTGATCGAGTTTTTTTCATTATGTTTCTTGGAGAGGAGCAGGTTGTTCGTACGAAATTACTTGCTTATCGGCCTATGGAAGAAATTTCTGGCCTTCGTCTTGGGTTTAGTTTTTTTATTTAGATTGGATCAATTTAGGAATTTTGCCTTGTGTGTGCGGGTTTGTGTTTTCGTATGCATTGATTAACATTATTAGTCATGTTCCAGGACTTGTCGATTTAACAATAGGTGGAAACGATGCATATTCGAGTTGTAAATTTATGTATTGTATGAATTGTTGTATAAGACTCTGATGTTGTTCCTTCTATCTCTTATATAGGCTATCTTTAACGAACTGTGCAAAATATTGGATCCAGGAAGCCTTCATTCACCCCAAAGAAAGGGAAGGCCTGCATAGTTATGTTTGTTGGTCTGCAAGGTATGTAGTCGCTCATGTTGAAACAATTACGATGCTATCTTTCATTGCAAACTGCAATCGATAAATAATCATTTGAGTACTTGTTTTTTTTGTGTTAGGCATGTTCGACTTCGATGCCTGAGGTGTGATTAGTTCATAGTTGGATGTTGATGTTTTATTAGAATTTGTTCTCTAGGGTCGGGTAAGACGACAACGTGTACGAAATACGCTTACTACCATCAGAAGAAGGGATGGAAGCCTTCCCTTGTCTGTGCAGATACATTCAGGGCTGGTGCCTTCGACCAGTTAAAACAGAATGCGACGAAAGCAAAAATCCCTTTTTATGGAAGGTACCATTGCTATTACTCGTCTGACTTCATGTTTCGTACTACACTGCAAAAGCTTCCCATGTATGTTTCTCTTGGCTTAATAAATTGATGATGTGCCCATCACAGCTATACAGAGTCTGATCCAGTGAGAATCGCTGTGGAAGGAGTTGAGAGGTTTAAAAAGGAAAACAGTGATCTCATAATTGTTGATACTAGTGGACGTCACAAGCAGGAAGCTGCTCTTTTTGAGGAGATGCGCCAAGTTTCTGAAGCAATAGTATGGAAACTGAATTTTTCATCTCGTTCTTACTGTGTTGTTTGGGTTCTAGGCTAACGAACAGATATTTTGTTCTTTCAGAAACCAGATCTTGTTATATTTGTCATGGATAGCAGTATTGGTCAAGCGGCCTTTGATCAAGCTCAAGCCTTCAAGCAAAGTGTGGCAGTTGGAGCTGTAATTGTAACTAAGATGGATGGCCATGCTAAGGGAGGTGGTGCCCTCAGTGCGTAAGTATTTTGACTGTCAACAATTACCAAATTGAAATGCACAATCCATCCGTCATACACGGAAACCATTTAAAGTACAAACCTTATTGTTGAAATAAGGCTGATCCTTTTATCTCATTTGCAGGGTTGCAGCAACAAAAAGTCCTGTTATCTTTATTGGGACAGGAGAACACATGGATGAATTTGAAGTATTTGATGTGAAACCATTCGTCAGCCGTCTTTTAGGTATGTATCTTAGTCGAAAGTTGCAGAATGTTATCTTCAAGAATGAGTGGAACGTCTTATAGTAATATCTGTACGGTTGGTTTGGATTGCAGGCATGGGTGACTGGTCTGGATTCGTAGACAAGATTCACGAAGTCGTTCCAATGGATCAACAACCCGAGCTTATTCAAAAGCTTTCAGAAGGCACTTTTACGATTAGGATTATGTACGAGCAGTTTCAGAATCTACTTAAAATGGGTCCTATTGGTCAGGTCTGTCAATTGCCCTTCCTTACGTAATCTGTAAATTCACTATGCACATGCTGTGATTCCATTTTGGGAGAGAGTTCAAATGAAGACCAATTAGAGTAATTAAAATGCTTTCAAATGACCCTATAATTGGCTAGAGATGGAGAACGAGGGATATGGAATATGCTGAACAAGTTCAATCTATTCGATGTCAAGTTGATACATTTCTAGGTCGATTAATAATCACATTTGCTGAAGTTCTAACGTAGCGATTCTTGCACAATCTTTTTTTTTTTGCAGGTGTTCTCTATGCTTCCAGGATTCAGCCAAGAGATGATGCCAAAGGGGCACGAAAAGGAAAGCCAAGCAAAGATCAAACGATACATGACAATAATGGACTCCATGACTAACGAAGGCAAGCACTGAATCAGTAAAACAAAGTAAAATCATTAGAGAATCATTACCAACATCCCATGTAAACACTTGCAGAATTGGACAGCACGAACCCAAAGCTGATGAACGAGTCTCGAATCATGCGTATAGCTCGAGGCTGTGGCCGTCCCATCAGAGACGTTATGGACATGTTGGAAGAATACAAACGACTGGCCAAGATATGGAGCAAGATGAAGGGTCTTAAGATTCCAAAGAAGGGAGACATGAGCTCTTTATCCCGAAACATGAACGCCCAGAACATGAGCAAAATGCTCCCGCCTGCAATGCTGAAACAGATGGGCGGATTGGGCGGCCTTCAGAGCCTAATGAAGCAAATGGGCTCTTCCAAAGACATGATGGGTATGTTCGGTGGCGGCGATAAATAAGAGGTTAGTTATCACTGAACTTGCTTTCGATGCCATACTTGATAGGATTGAAACATGGTTGGTCACACATTGAGCTTGAGTTTTGATTTGATCTGTGTATGATAATGATTCCTATTCCTTCAGACATTATATGGCTTTTCTTTTTAACGTTAGAAAAACATCAATTCTACATCATAGTGAGTACTACTAAACCCACAGCCACAACCCGAAACAGAGAAAACCGGCCCAACCCAATAACCCACGAAAAGCCCGAGCTAGGAACCAATCCTCTGAACCCAACGTCGTACGAAATGCTCCCATCAGCCTTAAACAGCCCAAAGTTCCTTTCTGAGGTAGGGCCGGGCTTAGAATTCTCATTAAACAGAGCAAACACATAGCCCTTGACCACCCTCCTCGGCCTGTAAGGAGTCCCCTTCTTCTTCAGCAACCTCTTCCTCAGATTCCTGTTATAAGTCTTAGCGTTCTTCACATTCGCCCCGACCTCATTCTCGTCCCCCTTCGAAGCCCAGCCCGTTTCAGACACGATCACTTCCATCCTAGGAAATCCCGCCCTCTCCAAAGCAGCGTAAGAAGCGTCCACCATGGCATCGAACATGTTGTCGTAATGGAGCTTAGTCTTTGCGTCGTAAATCCCGGGATTTTTCTCGAATAAGGCGTAATTCAAGTCGATGTGGTTCGGGTCGCTGATGTAGGCGAGAAAAGGGTAGGCGTTTATGTAAAAAGGCGTACGTATCTGCGCAAAGAACTGTAGGAGAGGCCTCATGTAAGGTACCACGCTTTCCTTAAACGCCCCCGCGGAAGGCGGGAATGTGATTGCGAAAACTGCCTCCGAGTGTGGGCTCGAGACTTGTATCTTCTCTGCGAGCCCTAAATATCGGAGGGCGTTGTAGACGTTTTTCACTGCGGGGACCAATACTTCCCATAATTCCAAATCGACCCCGCCGAGGATTTCGTTGCCCACTGCTATCCCGGTGATGGACGTGCTTGGGTAGAAGGGCTCGACGTTTTCCTTGACCCATTGGATCGCCGCGTCTTGGCTTACGCTCATTTGTGTTAGGTATTCGTTTCCGAGCCCTACGATGATTTCGATCCCCGAGCCGTTGAATGCGTTTAGCACTTTGTGGTCTGCGTCGTAGATTCGTATGTTTTTAATCTTGTTTGCCTGTAATAGGGTTACTACGCTCTCGGGCGGTGGGATGTTGTCTGCTATTCGACCGTAGTTTACGCCGTACGTCCCGGTGAAAGCTCGAGCGACTGAAAATCGGACATTTAAGAGAAAAATAGAAGTTGAGATTGTTACAGAGATTATGCGGATTGTGCATTTAAGAGTAGAGATTAGGAGAAATATACCATCAGATAATTGGGTACATACGAGGAAGAATATGCAGAGGAAGAAGGACGAGAAGCTCATAATGTTGAAGATGAAGAGGATATCATTGTTTTAGTGTTAATAACAACAATAAAGATCGAAACTTTCTTGCACCTTGGGGTTTGGACATAGTTTGTAGCTTGGAGATTGACCAAAATCATGGCAAGATTCCAAACCTAATCTCAAAGATGAGTTTCTTGATTTGGCTTGTGGGCTTGGAATGAGATTCCTTACCTTTTTCATTACCTCAAAGCTATGCCTTTTTTCTCTGAGGATTCTTGATCGAAAATTCATGTTTGTCTTGTTAGATTAGAATCTTACAATCCCACAAAAAACATCAGAAAAAACCTTGAAAGGCGGCCATGGAAGATGAGCAATAAATAGAGCATACAAGCAAAATTAACAGTGGTTATGTGCCCCATCTTATTACCAATCGTAAGACAAAACGACAGACAATCAACACAGCGCATGAGTTCGCGACGAAAACTACGACCTATCGCAATCTAGAAAACACGCCTAAAATACACAACATCGAATCCAAGTCCACGAGGAATGAAAGCAGCAGATCGTTCATGAGATAAACAGACACAAACACGCTACACAAGTCACACTTACTACTAACAAGTTACACTCTTTACTCAACAGCTAATAGGCGAAGGAGATGGATGATGACGTGGCGAAACTGCGGGCCCAGGCTCGTTGACCTTACCATTTTCCTCCACCCCTTCTTTCTTTTCTTCATCGGCGGGCCCGTCTTCATTCTTCTCCTCGACTGCATCAGCCGCTGCTTCCTTGTCCGAAACTTTGCCGTTAGTCGTCTCTTTCGCAAGCTTCTCATCAGCATCTTCTTTCACAGACTCTTCTATGCTGTCATCGTTCTTCTTCTCCTCAGTGACATCATTTTCAGCCTTCTCAGTTGTTATTACCTCCTCGGGCCCATCTTTCTTGTCTCCATCTTCTTCTTCTTCTTCGGGCTTCTTCTCAGCTTCTGCGTCGGGCATTTCAGCATCCATCTTCTCATCAGATTCTTTATTCAGTAGCGCGTCGCTAGTTTCTTTCTCCTTCTCCTTGTCTTTCTTGGCGAGCGATGATCGTCTTCCCTTCTTCTTGGGCTGTTCTATGTCTTTCGAGGGAGGAGAAGCTTTCACCTTTTCGCTGATTCGGGCAGACCTCCTAGGCGTTTCGCCCGTGCCCCAGTCGAATTCGGGCAGCCCGGGATTCCCGGGATTCGTCTTGAGGTACTGCTCGAGCTGTTTGCGGTTGCTAATCTCCTCGCCCGTCGGGGCGACGAAGACGATCTCGCTCTTCTTTGGATTGTTCGGTAAATACTGTCGCAAATATCGAAATAATCGCAGTTTTAACACGTGGCAAGACGTAATGACATTTCTTCAATAGGTAGAAACAACTACAGAAGAACTAACCATGGTTTGATTGCTACAACAACTACATAACCTAATGACTAAACGAAAAGAACTAACCATGGTTTGTTAAAAATCCTTTGCACCCATTAACTCATACGTTGGGATATGAGGCTTAAATGGTCACTGACCTTCATATCTAACAAAAGCTGAGGTAAATTCACCCAAGAATTCATCTTATTCGCCGAGAAAACCCCTTAATTTTAAGGAAATCTTCAGTTCAACGAAGGTAATAGTAAAATCTTAAATCAATGTTGCTAGATTCTGACAAGCTGAAAACATGTGTTGAAGGAAGTGGAATGGAAGCAACATATGAAGCCACTTATCAGAAAACAGTTTTTATATAAAAAAAAAGGTAAAATTAAAACTAATCAACTATGAAACGTAGAAAAAGGGAGTAAAAGGAAGCAAAAACCCCTCAAGATATGAACTTCCCCCAAGTTCTCAGTCCTTCAACAAAGCTCATATTACAGTAAAAGAAAACCCTAACCAGTCAACTCAAAACTCGTTACCAACCAACAATAAACCCTCGAAAGATCGAATTTTGCAGATAAACATAGAGAAATCAACGAAATCATAGCAGAAACACGTAAAAAGAGAGATGAAAAAAAGATACCATTTTTTTCCAGGAACCAGGCGCAGGTAGCTCCACCGACACAACTTCTTCGCTGTTCTTAGTTGCCGACATAGCTTTTCGTACCACCAAGAAAAAAGAAAAAAGAAAAATTACTACAGAAAATGAAGAAGAAATTGCAATAAATCAAGCAGCACACGTACCAGCTTCGATTCTCCTTTTCCTTTTCCCACGAGCAGTTTTCACTACCTTGAAATGTTTCTTGGAGATAATGCTAAAAAAGACTGATATTTTTCGATTTATTATATATTAAAAAGAAAAGAAAAAAGAGAAAAGAACGATGTAATAAATAACTGGACACGTCACACGTGATACCGTGGGTTGACTGTTGATTCCAGTTTTTCATTGTCCGATATCTTCCACTCGAAAGGAAAAAAAAAAAAAAATTTTTTCCACTCATATTTTCGTAGAATAATTTAATTAATTTGAAGTATGTAAAATTACGACTTTCCCCAAGTACATGGCACACGCGTCAGAGGACATTTCTGGAAATTTGTGGTCCACTCTTTAAGCTTATCAATATCCTTGCAATAGCTGAATTACGGCAACTTATGAAGTCCACGCGCCGCTGTGAGCGTGCGACATCTTCTCTCTCGATCTTCGGTATGCGTGAGGCGCACGCACTTCAACTGGCTTGGGGATGGAAAAAGGTGAAGAATCGGATAACGTTCTCGAAATGGTTGCATTAACTAAATTGGAGAATGAGCCGTTTGAAGTCCGTGTGATTAATTATTAAATAGTAAAACGTGATCGATGCTTCAAGACTAGGTTTAGGTGGGTCGGGTCCGTAGCGGGTCAAAGAATCGGGTTTGGGTAAGATATTTGGTCTGGGCCTCGCATGAAATGGGCCTCGAAGGATGGCATAATATTGGCTTGGATATATATATCTTAATACATATAAGTACGAAGTGTTCGGTATCGTTTAGGTTGACGGTACGTTTATTCGTTAGTTGAATTTTAAATAAAAAATTATTGTTAGTGAGCTATTACCTAGAACTGACGGAATCTAACATTTTATGTACTGTGTATGTTTGCTCAGTCACTATTCACGTTGATGACTTTGTACATGTGTCCTTTATTTATTATAGGTTTAACTATTCCATTTACTAGGTTGGACACGTGTACCCATTTTGGCTTGCTCAATAACCGTGCCTCATTTAGATATATATGAAAGGTGAACTTAGTCATATAGTCAGATAATCAGACATTTATAGCTACATTAGTGACCGTGTCTCTATGATCTTACAGTTTGGCACACTTCCATTAATTATGTTACACTTATAATCCTATAATCAGTTATGCTACTACGTTATGCAATATTATTCTATTGACGTTGATGACTTTGTACGTGTGTCCTTTATTTATTTTATAGGTTTAACTATTCAAAGTACTGGGTTGGACACGTGTACCCATCTTGGCTTACTCAATAACCGTGCCTCATTTGGATATATACATGAAAGGTAAAAAAAACAGTAGCTCCCTCGGCCTTTGCATTCTCCATATTTTACGTAAAATACGGACGATATCGTCTTCAAAATTTAAGGTATAATATTTGCTTTTGGTTATTTTTTTGTTTAATGTGTGTGTTTTCTTATGCTAATATAACCCCTCGTGGGTTTTCTATGAGATTAGTATGTTAGATAATTGGGGTATTTAGAATTCTTATTTGGATAAAGACCATGGAACTGTAAGGTTAATATGTACTACGTGTTGTCTGTACTTTGAGAGCGACGATTTGGTTTGGATGTGAGTGTAAGAGGACGATTTGAAGAGGTTTTATCGTACTTATTTGTGGCAAGCTAGGCGACGGCAGATCACCTCTGAGCACTTAGAGGCAGACACCTTGGCAGGCGGTTCCAAGGCGACCGTCACTGTAAGGCGTAGAGTTGTGGGGCGGTTGCCTCCGTCGCCTCATGGAAGAAGACTGAAGGATGACCTAGAATAGACTTCTTTCCAGCAACTTAAATTAAAAAGGCCGAACCCCACTAAGCCCAGGAACAAAAACCCTAACTAGGCCATAAGATTCTATCATCTCTGTCAATTCAACTCATTGTTAAAATTCCTCCAATGGGTAAGCGCGGACGATAGATTCTTTCACATGTTATCGATATTATATTCCACTCCAGTGTTCGGTGCTAACTGTTGCAATATTGAATTATTTCGTTAGTTGTTTATTGCTTTAGTTTGGCATAAAATACACTAATGCTGGTTTTTTATATCGTTTTCTTTGCATGTTGTAATGAATTGTTGTACATGTATTTCAGATATTAGCTATGTCAAATGAAAATGTGATTAAATATTAATATCCGGTGTTTTCAATTGTTTCTTCCATAACTTCGCTTGATTCTATAACTATAAGGCTAACATTAACATATTTATAAATCAAATTTCAATTGGTGATTAGTGAGGAAAACTGGTTGGCTAGACGGTAGGAAACAATATGATGGGTAGACTAAAATTCGATAACTCTCATATAAATTGCTGATTATCAGGTTTAGCATTTGTTTTCTATGTTTGCTGACAAGGTTCGCTTCAGATTTGATATTATTGGCTCATGTTATTAAAAAGTCTATCTTAATTCTCAACTTTATCACTCATATTTGTTGCTTTCCACTTATATGCTATGCTCTGCCTTACGACTACATTGTTCGATTCGATTTGCATTACTTATAACCAATCATATTTATCAAAATTATTTTCCATTGTTTTAGGTATCGACAACTGCTACGTCTGAAGCTCCGTCCGAATTAAATCAGGTATGTGATTGACGTAACATTAATACTTATGTCATTTACTTAGTTTAAATACTGCCAGTTTAGTATAGACATGGATTCACACCGTCGGAAAAGAAAGCATATAAGTGTTGAAGAAAGGATGCGGGAGAAACATCGTTTACGCGTTCAGAGGAGAAAATTAGGAAATAGTGCAAATGCTCAAAATCAATATTCAATTCTTCAAATATGAACCCGATTTGCTACCTCCTACCACTGAATGCTTATACTGTAGTGCAATTCGAGTATCTTTGGAACCACCATCTTTTTGTTGTTCGTTAGGACAAGTGAGATTGCTTGAAACTGAAATGCCCCCCGAATTAGTGAGCTTATACTTAGGAGATACAGAGTTATGCAAACATATACGTACTTTCGTACGCTGCTATAATAACATGTTCGCATTCACCTCAATGGGAGTGCATTACGACAAAACATTAGCAAAACGAAATCATGGTATATACACCTTTCGGGTACAAGGACAATTGTATCATTTCATAAATCACTTGTTGCCAATTGGCAGTGACGATTTGAGACACCTCCAGTTATATTTTTTTGACACCAACAATGAAATATCAAATCGCTTGTCTACTAACTCGAGCTTTAAAAAAGAAGCTATTGAAGTATTTACTGATGTCATGAAAAATAATCCATATGCAAATTTCTTCAGGAACTTAATTAATGTAGAGAATCTAGATTCGTATAAAATCGCTTTACATATGGATCCCTTAATCGATCAGCGTGTTTATAACAAACCGACTACCTCACAAGTTGCAGGAATATGGTTAGAATCAGAAAACCAAAATAGGGATGTCACTCCACACATTCAAGTTTATCCTATGAATAATCAGCCTCAAGTTATCAAATATTATTACGGTTGCTATCGTCCTCTACAATGTCCTCTAATGTTTCCTAACGGAGAACCCGGTTGGCATCGTAATATTTCAAGAGTAAATAGATATAGCAATGATCATCCACTAGACAGCAGAAACGTTAATTTTAAGATAACAGATTACAGAGACGTTAACGACTACTTGTTGGCTGAATCTGAAGGTTGGTATAGTTATCACTTATAAACCACAATATAATTTATCGGTTTAAACGTATATACTAACTAAAAGAATTGATACAGGTTCAGGAACACGGATGCATCGAAGTTTGAATGTATCATGTCGTGAATACTATTGCTATAAATTACAGATAAGAGAAAATGATCACTCAAATTTACTTCACACTGGAAGACTATTCCAACAATATGTTGTTGATATGTACATAAAGATTGAAACCTCAAGATTGGATTTCTATAAAAATGAGGAAATACAAAGTCGTCTACGACGAGAGGTTTACCAAGGTTGGGTAGATAGTATTTCTCAAGGATACAAGAGAGGCATAGAAATTGGTAAGCGTGTAATATTGCCAACCTCATTTATTCGTGGTCCAAGAGATATGCGAAAACGATATTTAGATGCCGTAACTCTGGTGCAAAGATTCGGTAAACCAGATATTTTTCTAACCATGATGACGAATCCTAATTGGCCAGAGATAAAAGCTCTATGATTACCATTTGATGAAGTCCAAAATAGGCCACATATTGTAGCCAGAATATTCCGGGCAAAGCTTGAGGTTCTAAAAAATGAATTACTAAAAAAAATATATTTGGCAATGTGATCGCATATACGTATGTAATAGAATTTCAAAAGAGAGGTTTACCACATGCTCACTTTTTAATCATATTAAATCAGTCAAAACTATTTTCTCCTGCTGCATTTGATGAACTAGTGTGCGCTGAATACCTGATCCAAATGATAGTCCGCATTTATTTCATCTCGTAAGAAAACATATGGTACATGGTCCATGCGGTATTCTTGATCCATCATGCAGTTGCATGAAAAATAATAACCAATGCAAATTTAAGTACCCAAAAAATTTCTCCGAAATAACGACGTGTAACGGAAATGCATATCCTATATATCGCCGCCGAAATAATGGTCGTTTGGTTAATATTAGAGGTTCAAATCTAGACAATCGATGGGTAGTTCCATATAACCCATATCTGTTATCAAAATTTAACTGTCATATTAATGTTGAAATATGCTCAACCATTCAGGCGATTAAATATATCTACAAATATATTTATAAAGGTCATGATAAAATTTCGTATTCGTTAGATTCGAACGAACCTGAAATATCCGTAGATGAAATAAAAAATTTCAGAGCGCAAGATGGATATCTCCACCCGAAGTTGTTTGGAGAATTTTTAGCTTCGATCTGAATCATATACAACCGCCTGTAATATCTTTACCCATTCACCTGGAGAATGAACAAGTAATATCGTTTACGCCAAATCAATCTCTACAAACATTGGTTTCCAACCCTATAGTTAAGCGAACAACGTTAACTGAATTTTTCCATATGAATACCTGATTATGCAATATCCAGAAATTGTTTGTATGTCGAGTTCCCAGAATACTTTACTTGGATACGAAATGTAAGCAAATGGAAGCAACGACAAAAACGTGAAGTAGTTGGTCGTCTTGTAACATGTCATCCGTCCGAAGGAGAAAGATTCTACTTGAGGCTTTTACTATTGCATGCACGAAGACCCACATCCTTCGAAAATTTAAAAACTGTAAAGGGAAAACTATTCCAAACATTCAGAGAAGCAAGCGGTGCAATGGGTTTGTTAGAAAACGATGATACAGTTGAACAATGTTTACATGAAAGTACACATTATTTAATGCCAGCTGCGCTAAGACAATTGTTCGCTACAATCCTTGTATATTGTTCTCCAAATAATCCGACTAACTTATGGACTACATTAGAAG